>JASAND010009687.1:0-35729 GCA_030248195.1 Trissonchulus latispiculum
GTATTCAGTTTTAATAAATTTTAGGGAGCTCGTGGAGTGTCTGACTGCTATGTAGAGGGCACTAACGCAGCATAGGGGCGTCCGAAAGCAACGCTCTTTGTTTACAGTTTGAAAGGGCGACTAACGCAATATAAGGGCGCCTTAGTGCAACACTTAGAAAAGTTGCACGTTTAGTACAAAAGGCCTTGAAAGGCGCCATAACGCAACAGTAGCCCTATCGCAACATAATCTCTGAGACAATTCAGATTTTATCATTAGTTGTCAAAAATTCTGTTGTCTCCGCACTAACTTATCCGTTTTGTTTTTGACAACAATACATATATTTTGTGACTTCGTGTTAATGTAATTGATTTAGTTTTTGTTTAGGTAAGAAAAATTGTGGAAACCATGCTGGCGTTCTTGAATCATACGGCGTTTTGTCTTTTCGTGCTTTTCCAAAAATGTGACTCTTAGAATTTAATTGGCTATTCTGGTTCTCCGCAATTCTTCCTTGAATGTTACACCTTTTTAGTCAGCTTTAAATAGTATGCTAAAGACAAGAGGGGTTTCACAATTCTATAAACATGCATATGCAGTTGAATTTACTTATTAAATAAATTTTGAATAAAAGAATTTAGTTGAATTTTATTAAATAAAGGTCATATCACAACACATGTAGATAAGGATCATAATTATATGATGTCATAATCTTAATCACAATATATAAAACAGTGAAAGGCTTTATGTTCCAGAACCTGTATTTAGAGTCAGATCTACTGCAAACCCGTCTTTTTTTTCTTTTACTTGACCCAAAATGTTAACAACTGTTTCAATGTAATTGGTTAACTCCAGTTAACGTTAGCTTCCTCTGTTTTCATTGAGTTTTCTATCAACGCCTCAGCATAACCGAGTGCTATGCATTATTTTGTGCATTCATGTTCTCCTTTGTATGCCTAAAAAAATCACGTTGTGTTGCATCCGTTCTGTCAGTTTTGATAGTATGCTAAGTGATTTCAGCATGATGCAGGAATTTTATGTGCATGCATGTGTATATGCAATTTATATAGCCAAAGTTCTGTTGTTCATCCTTGGTCTGCCAAGTCGGAGACTCAGTCTGTAAATCGGTAAGTGAATACCTACAAATGTAAATCGGTAGGTGAATACCTACAATAACGGACATCTCTTCGTTCGCACTCACCAAAATCAGTCACAAAGACTGGTCGGTTTGCATGGCTAAAAAGAGAAGCTGTGACACTTGACTCACCCAAATTGTTTTGCTGCAGAAATGGTTATCGGTTCGAAGCAAGAAGATAAATTTCTTTATAGGACAACAGATAAACCGTTCCAGGTCAACCGTGAGAACTGACACATTGACATAAACTTTGACATGGGTTTAGAAGACTGTTTAGAGCAGGGGACAGCTGCTGTTATTTTTGAGAACGGAAAAACTGAGAAAAGGCCACGCTTTCAACTCGTGTATTTGTTTTGAAGGGGAGAGGTCCATCCATGACGCTTGCGGCTTGTGAGCTTGAGCCCCTATCATGCACCTAAACCAGCGTATACTTTGCAACACTACATATATTCTTAAATTTGTAGAGGACATGGTGTGCAATACTCTTACCTGTATCAAAACCACTAAACTGAATGATTGGCCAAGTTGAAGCAGCGGGTTCACAGCTTTTTCCTTGGTCCTACTAAAGTTTCAGCTAATGTACCACAAATCGATGCAATTTGCTTTAATCTGACGCAATGCTATTTAAAAGGTGACTTTGACAGAGAATGTCATTTAAAATTAGCCGCTAGCTCTGAATTACCTTCCAACACTGGTTTAAGACACCTCACCCAAAGCACCCACTTCCTCAGATCGACAGCTGCAGTGGTAATGGATAAGGTCGACAGAAATAGGGGAAAACAGTTTCATAAAACTTCTCGAGTTCTAGGAGTTCTCAAGTTACGTCAGTCTCAAGTCTCGAGTGCGGATCTCAAGTGTTTCACCAAACATTTCCTCGCAAACTCGAGAAAACTGGCCTAACTTGCAAGGCTACTAGAGTATTTGAGGCCTCAAGAACAAGTACTTGAAAACTTGCAATTCGAGAACTTGCAAGCTACTAACAAGGAGAATGCTCGTCGCCATATTCATTCACATATGCGTGCTTTATTGCGCATACGAAAAAGACGCAGCTGTATAGAAACAGTGAAAGGCTAGAACATTTTTAAAATGTATACTACATCCAAATAAACCCTTGCAAACTAAGAGTACAACTCTGTTATAGTTAGGTAGATTTTTTGAAAACATCAGCTCGAACAATCTAACTTCTTTCAAAAATAAAAACTTCTGAAAAAAACAGATTTTTAATATTTCTAAATACAATAAAGTTTCAAAACATATGGTTGTTTTCAGAAAGTTTAGAAGCAAACCGAGATTTCAAAATTTCCATTGCCGGATAGCCAATTGACAATTTTTTATTTTATTTTATTTTTACCACCAAATTAAATTCCAGAAAGATTTGAATATATGCTTTAAGCCTGATTAAACAATTAAACACCCACGAAGAAAATGGAAAAGTAATAGCGTTGATAACAATGAATGGAGACAGGATGCTTTTTTCAAAAAATGAATACATCTAGGCTGTATGAATGCTTGCTGACTCAGCAGGCGCCTATTGGCTACTCGAGATCTCGAGAAGCAAGTTCTCTGGTAAATTTTGACCAGAGAACTTGCAGGCTACTCGAGACTTGCAACTTGCAGAACTTTTATAAAACACGCACTAGATTTTACTGTGGAAACATTTCCGCAACTTGAGAACTCGAGATCTTGCAACTCGAGAACTTGCAACTTGAGAACTTGAGAAATTTTATGCAACACTTGAGATGTCAAGATGTCTTGGATCGGCTTCATTTTTGCCACGAATATATACCATGTGCGTGATCAAAAACATACTTGGTCGTTGGTTCTTAGCTGCCTTCCAGCCATGTGCAGCCGTCACGTTTATGTGCCCGACCCCCCCTCCTTTTGCACAACTACCAACATAATTAATCAAAAATCTCTGCTGGCTGCAAGACCCTAGCTTCAAGGTTGCCATTTGCGAATGTGATTTGGCACATGTGTCCCTATCTGTAGAAAAATACTAGACGTCTCTATTGTGTCTGCATCGAAGGGAATTTTATCGTAAGCCACCCCCCCCCCCGCAAATGTGACCTATCATTCGTCTGTTGAAAAAGTGATGGGTCTGTTTTGCGGGGGGTCGAATGATAGGTCACATTTGCGGGGGGGGGGGGTGCCTTCCTATAGAAAAGAGTGAGCATACGCATTTGCGTACTAGGTTCTCATTTGTGGGGGGTCCACTAGGTACGCAATTGCGGTGGGGTGGGCTGTTAGCGTGCAGAGCATGGCTCGAGAGCTGATAACAGAGATTCTGCCAGCTGTCACACTCTTATCTATTATGTACTCTTGCTAATACTAAATGCTAACTAATGCTGGCAATTTTGTGGTGACGACTTAGCCACTCGTCAGAGGCCCTTTTCTTGCTGCCTCTCCGTGGACCGCTAGCCGGCGAGAGACGGGGAGAAGTCAAGAGAAAGTCAAGTACATCAAACAAGACCCCACCAAGCGGGCGTTGACCGCTCACAAAAACCAGCAGTCGCAGGCACACGAAGGGCAACACAATTCACCAATCGCTTCCCGCATTCCAATAGTGCCTAAGTTGGCTGAAACCTCATAATGGCTGCTAGGTATCGTGCCCGAGTGAAACTCAGCATGGCCCGCAGCGTTTGCCATGGTGCCGGCATCGTGACGCAGATGTACCGTCAATCAGCAATGGCAAAGAAGGACGAAAAATTCAAATCTTGTATCAAAAAATTATTTATTAGGTGAAATTTTAATGCCAGCTTATACGCATCATCGCAAAGCTCATCAAAAAAATGACAGCGGCAACCCATTCTTGAAACTCATACTCATTTACCCATTTATGCCTGTTAATACTGGTTTCGTTTTGTCAATAGAATTATACAGTTTATACCATTATTATTAATATTATCATAAATTCTATCATAGTTTCCAAGTTGGCCACAATTAATGCAATCGTAGCGACAGTTCCTTATTTCACCAGTGTGCTCTAGCAATTGGCAGACTGAAGCAGCAGTGGTCTAACTGATAACCTTAGCTGAAGCTTCTGTGCTGTGTAGCGTTCCTAACTTAATGCTTAGAGAGCAGTCCTGTTATCCAAGCCTGGCTGACTCAAACGTTTCATGGTATCCAAGTTACCCCTGGGTAGGTACCTCCAGATCTCAGAGTTATCTGGTAGTCTCAACAATTATCTGTTCACTATTCTGTCTGTTACGCTTAGGTCTATCCTAATCTTAACGTTAAACAGCTTGCAGTATTGATAAGATGGTCTAAACAGTTTTTCAATGTCAGTTCAGCCTTGATTAAGCTTAAAAAGCTGTCCCTGTTAAAAGTTGATGAGTTGAGCACGTTTGTCCTTAATTTCTATAACTTAATGAACAAAGTGAACATTATAGCACATTTATTCGAGGTAGAGTCAGTTAGCTTCGAGTTAAGCACGAGGGTTTTTTCAATGCTTTTAGCTCAATTTGCTTGGACGGCGGTAGAAATTAATTTGTGTCCTTTGGCAGGCATTATTGCTTTTAATGGGTTTAACAAAGAGCCGAATTTGCTTAGGGACACTCCTATGTCTTTTCTAGGTTTGAGGGGATGTCAAGGTGCCGCACTACAATATGAGTATAACTACATTTAGTATAAATTTACTGTTAATTAATTTAATGACATATAGACAGTTAATTAAGAGTCAATTCATTAATCACACATATGTATGATGGACATAAAAGCTTAAACTTGTATTATCTGTCAGATTGTGCTGTCTGTCTATTATCTTTAAATTTAATATCTCAATATCTTTAATTCTGTTTAATGCAATTTAATTGCTGGAATGACTAGCTGTTTGAATCAGGCTTGTACAAATCATCAAAAAAATAACGAAGTAAACAAGTGTCATTCTTTTAAGTCAAAGCAATGGACGTGATTTGCAAGATAACTCCTGCTTCAACGACTTGACCCAAACAGATGCAGGATTGCAAAGACCAGAGTTGGACACAAAGAAAATAAAAGAAAGAAAATAATACCTTAAATATGTACTCAATTTAGTCGATTTTGTGGACTGTTGTTTGTTGTATGTGACTGTTTTTGAGACACTATATACCCCAACCTATGGTTCAGTTGAACCAGACCCATTTTTCGAAGTGTCTTCTCTGGTATCTACCGGTGCCAGTACTAGCTTATTCCTCCCCCCCCATGTAAACAATTAGCCTAGAGTTAAGGGGCGGCCGCCTCCGGGTGGAGCTGCGCAGGTGCGTTCATCACACAGCCGGTGATGGGCAAATCTCCATCCTTGCGAAACGCCTCGGATAATTGTGAATACAATTATTCGGTGTCAGCTAAACCCAGTAAAAGTTTTCAAAACTAGTTCCCAGCTGACACTGCTCCTAACCGGTGTAAGACCAACTGGAGTGGGGCGTACAGAAAAAAATTAGACTACGCAGCACACAATTGTGTGTACGCTAACTGGCAGGGCTTTATGTTTGCGTGATGAAGCTTACTTACCGCTGTGTTTGTCTGAAATGGTCACTTTGCTAAATGAAAATTCCCCGCGTAATTGTAGGGGGAAAAATTATTTGTCCACTGGACATACACTTGCGAAGAGTGTTATTTTGCAAATCAGTGTGCAAGGCTACAATAATAGAGAGCTTGAATCAGGCCGTACAAGGATATAAAAAGGTAAAGGTGACCCCTGGAGAATATCTCTATCCCAAATTCAGGGACAAGGGGCGCCGGTGCTCATCCCCGGATTCTCAGCCGTAGAGTCAGGAGTGTTACCTTGACTATATTTGTGTAAGGAACTTTCAAGGCTTTACGCCATACACGGAGTCCTGGTACCTGCATGAGAGTGTATACTAGACTATTTCGCTTTGTACCAAAATTGAGGTTGGTGTAGGCTTTACTAGCCATATGTTAAAACAAAAATGTTTTAATAGAGCCTTGCATTCGGTCAAAAGTCCCTATTTGATAGTGCAAGAGGATTATTAGTGCAAAATGTCGGAAGGGTCCACACATCTGCATGGCTCCATGTATGACTGATTTGAAATCGCAATCGATTACCATTCTCGATTGAATTTGGAATGGGAATCGATTAAACAATCTCATAAAAGCTACGAGTTGCATGTTATGTCCATTGATGAAGTTATCGGAACTTACAGAGCGAATATCTCTATTGTAGGGATTTATATTCAGAATATTTCTCTCGCAGAACATAATGAGCGATATGTCAAAAGTTGACAAAATTTTTTCCGCTACAACGTTTCTTAACTGATAACCTTTCCCTATTGATTCTGAAGTCTAACTGTTTGCAGCTTGTGCTTATACAGCTATTCAAATATTTTAGTATAATTTTTCTTTCTTTCTTTTATTTTTTCTTTTTCCTTCATTTGCTTTCTTTCATTTCATTTCTTTCTTTTATTTCTTCCACGTTCTTGGTTATCCACGAAAAATGATTGGCAGACGAAGATATAGAGTTACACTCAAAGGTCAAATCTATTTCTAATGTCTGATAATGTCTAATAATGTCTAATCTATATTGTAGCAGTATATACCTATTCTTGAAGTTCTAAATTCTTTCTAATTCTCAGCTTTTATTCTGGGAATATGTCTTATCCGCACTGCAAAATCTTGACCATCGGAAACTTGGGTGTCGGCAAACGAAGTCTTCTGCAGGTGAGCCATATTTGGAAGAAAGTCTAATTGCAGCAAAGTAAAAGTTTTTGTGATATCTTAAGACTAGGATAGGTGTTTCAGCGACATGTTATCTGGGAGCCTTTTCTGGGAAGAGCTGAGCGGAGTCAGACTAACTAGGTTTAACTGGATCCTTTTCGGGGGAAAGTTAAAAGAGGAAAAGTCAAACTTGGCTGCAAGAAGGTTAAACGATTTTAACGGGTAAAGTTTAACTCTACGCATTCTCTGAGAGAGTGTAAGGGAAGCAGGTATAGGAAAGATTGATAAGCCTGATATGGGAGTTCAGCTGATGGCCTGTGGTGTAGTAGTAGTAGTAAGACTGGCTTCGAAGCAGCAGGGTCGTGGTTCGAATCCCGGCTGGGCCAATTGTTCACTTTCAAACCTGAATGAAAAGCTGAACCTACTTATCTTCTTTCTCCTAAGTCCTGGTTTCGTGTATACAAGGATACCTGATGCCTCCCGTATGGGCAATCTCCTCGGTTCCTTTTTGGTCCACCAGCCCTGACAGACGCGCTATAAGAGGGCTCAGTTTTCTGAGCAAGATAATTACAAATGGGTGAAAATTTTAAAAGAGTGAAAAATCGACAGCTTGCCTACTGGATTTATTTATCCAGCACCAGCTTAAAAACATACTGACATAAGCTTCCGAACCAAAAACTTCTCTAACTTAAGAATTAATATAAGTAACTGAATTTCTGTTCCTTGAATTTAAGTTAAAGTTGAGTTAAACTTCAAAATGTTTCAGAGGTTTATGGATGGCACATTCTCAGAGGTGGAAGACCCAGACCTAATTGTGTCCGATTGCTACGAGAAGGCTCTAGAGTATGAAGGAGTCAAGATTCTACTTCGAATGTGGACTTTGCAGTGGGAAGAAATGTGCCACGAAGCCTGTAAAGGTGCAGTGCAAATGAGTTATGCGCAATTGAACTGAAAGTTGTACACATTGGCTGCGAGTAGGTAGGGGTTTTCAGCTCTTCCCACGGTGGCTTAGTTGGCAGAGCGTCTGTGCGTTGAGCAATGCGTCGCGGGTTCGAACCGGGCCAGGTGCCTTATTTTTGATACCGTTTGCAGCACCCGATTTGCAACATTCTTTACGATTAAACTGCTGACACAGTGTTTCAACACAGCCTGCATTTTTTGGGACTAACCGGCTACTTCACGCATTTGAGTTGTTTGATTGAAAATTGAACGAAGTTAGCCAAGTTACGAGAACATTTATTTAAGCCCTATTTGAATATTAGCTAAGGTTGCTTTGCAGCTTTGCGCCCATGCCGTATTGTTTTATTCCTGTGCTCTTGTTCTTGTTTTAGGAGCCGATGCATGCATCATTGCCTTCTCCACCACAAACTTGCCTTCCTTTCTGGCCATCGATAAATGGTATCCTGAAGTTCGTCGCTACTGTGAGAAGATTCCAATCGTACTGCTCCAGACTAAAACAGACTTGATTGAAAGGTGCACTTGACAAATGCGTATTAACAATTTAAGTCAACTAGGGGCCTATTTCTTTTAAGATTAAGTGGATTAGACTAAAATTAAACCTTGGGCTAAACGGATTAAAATTTAATCCAGCGAGTTAAACTAGTTAAACGAATTAAACTTAATCCTATTTCTTTAATGCCCCAAGGATTAAAATTTTAATCTAATCCTGTTTCTTTATTCGCACTTCAGATTAAAAAATTAACGAGTTAATTCTAATACGACCTGATAAATCGCTGTTTCTTTAAAGATTAATTTTAATCCGCCTACGTTTTCAACTAGTTTTTAATCTTCGTACGACTGGATTAAAGGGATTAAAAGTTGGAGTATTAACATATTATCTTTAATCGCTGTTTCTTTAATGGCGGATTAAACGGATTAAAATTAGCTCGTTTCATCCGCTGATTAAAAATGGTGGGATTAAACTAGTCAATTTTAATCCGTTTAATCCAGCATTAAAGAAACAGTTGTTAAAATTTTAATCCAGCTGATCCGTTTAATTCGTTTAATCCGACCATTTTAATCTTCAAAGAAATATGGCGTCGGAAAGGTAGATGAGAGGTAGAGTTGTGGACTGGAAAACTGAAACCTGACGGTTCAATCCCCACTCTGGACACTTTTCTCAAATCTTTCAATTCTGTGATTTCAATTTTTCACACTAAAAATGGTTAAATTGAATTTGATCAGACAGGTTTCTGACTCCTTTCTCAGATTGCTTTTTCAGGACACAATAGAAGAGTAGGTTAGAGTTAAAGGGTTAAAGAGTTAGAGGCTAAAATTAACACTAGGTTAACTCCACTCAAGTTTAGCTGTCCCTGTTCTAACGCTTTCATGAAAAGGATGGAGTTAAATTTAACAGGTTTTCGGTCCGGAAAATGCACGATTTTGATAAGTATTATTACAAACTTTGATCATCACAATTTTTCTCGGTTTTAGCTCAGCCCTGGATCCTGACGACGTCGTTGCCAAGGCCAAAGAGCTGAAGATTCGCCTGTACCGTTCATCGACAAAGGCTAACCTTAACGTGGAGGAACCTGTATACTATCTACTGGGCAAGGTTCTAAGGCTGAGTCTTGACCCGGGTCGACCCCTTAGTCAAGCCTCTGTGCTGAGCGCAAAAAGTAACCTAAGCAACCTGACCAATTCTCCGATTGTGGAGCAGCCACCGCCACGCGAGCCCACACCAGACAAAAAGACAAAGCTAAGAAAACCACGCGCGTCGTCCGCCAATCGAAAACCCGACAAAAAACCGGAGGGTGAGCCTAGAAAACCGTCGAAGGAACGAAAATCGCCCAGCCAAAATACGAAAGCTGCGAAGAACGAAGCAAAAAATAACCCGTTCCGGGTGAGCCGGGAAAGCTCCGAAAGTTCGAGCAAGGAAAAATCGCGACAAAATTCGGTTAATTCCGGCAGCGGAAAGGGTCGAGAACGAAGTCATTCGTCGAGTCTGAAATCGACACCGTCCCATGGAAGCGACGCGAGCAGTGAAGATGATGCAGACCAGCCCAAGCCCAGCAAGCAACGAACCGGCGGAAAGAAGAGAGTTAGCATTCGACGAAAACTGTCCAACTTTGCTCAGAGAAAGTTGCTAAGCTGAGAGACGTTTGACTTAACATTTGGACGGCACCTGCTCAGCTTACAGTTCACTGTAATAAGAAGATGATCACTTGTCCTTTGCAGTATTTTGCCGTACAGTATATCGCTTTGCATTGGTTAGTATGAGCCCTAGAGTTGTTGGCCGGCCGACTAAAACCCGACCGGCCAGTCCACTATGCCGCCAATCCAGCCATCACCCGGCCGGCCGGGTCAGAAGCAGTCGGCCGGCCGGTCTTCAGAAAAAGGACACTATTTGATTCTGTTATACACAACCAGGAGTAATCGTACGCATCATTAAATGCTAAAAATTTTGAAAAATACACGAAAAATAGGGCAAAACTGGTACCGGCCGGCCTGTGACCGACCGGTTTGCATCAGCCGGCCGGCCGGTGTCGTATAATATTTCCCCCCCCGTGATATTTTTCCCCCCTATAGGGTATAATATTTTTCCCCCCGTGATATTTTCCCCCCTTTCAGCTATAATATTTTCCCCCCTCTAAATGAAACCCAGCCAAATGATGAAGCAAATTTAACAGGGTCAAAGCAGCAACTCTGTTGAAATGTTGGTAAGTTGCAAGTAAAATGCTGAAAACATTTTTACAAGTTAATTTCAGTTATTATTTAATTGTTTAATTAATGTTAATTTGCATGTTAAAAAGAAATTATTTTTGCACTTGTTTTTAACACTGTTTAAAAAGTGTAAAAACTGGTAATTTTTGATTAGTTTGTTAATAATTGTTTTGGTAATAAATTAATTTTGCAACTATTAATAACTGTAAAAATGGTTTTAAAATTTTGCTTTTCTTATTATTTGGAAATCTAAGTTTTTACAGTTTTTACGAGTTGTAAAATTTTGGATCTTTAACAGGCTTTTTACCGTTTTTACAAAAGTTTTGTAAAATCAGCAACGCTTTTTTAATATTGTAATGCATTTTTGCAGCACTGTTTCTTATTTTTTACACTTGTCACCGTTGAATATTCATTAAATTTCCCTCACCGCAAACTATAAACAACTGTTGTTTTTAGTAAGGCTGTATCCTTGAAACTTCTGATTTTTTGAAGATGGAATATTTTGATCCTTCCAGCCAAAAAGTCTTAAAATATATATAGCTTTCTATTTGTTCCGAACCAAAATGAAATTTTGTTTTTAGTTTATTTTTTCTATTTGTTTTCAAACACTGTTAATCACATCACAGGATGATCCTTAAAAATTTAAATTTACTTGGAGAGAGTTTAACCATTGTAAATTACTATGTATTATAAGTTATGAACTGTATACTACAAAAATTACAATGTGAAGTTTAATTAAAGAAATAATAAAATTCTACTTCAGCGGCGATTAAATTTTTACTATCAGTTAGTAGAATTATATTAGTAGAATCGTATTAGTAGACTTGCGTTAATTTCTAATTTATATAAATATACAGCTATCGTTAATAGTAAAAAATGTTCTACAAGTAAATTTAAATTTTTAAGGATCATCCTGTGATGTGATTAACAGTGTTTGAAAACAAATAGAAAAAATAAACTAAAAACAAAATTTCATTTTGGTTCGGAACAAATAGAAAGCTATATATATTTTAAGACTTTTTGGCTGGAAGGATCAAAATATTCCATCTTCAAAAAATCAGAAGTTTCAAGGATACAGCCTTACTAAAAACAACAGTTGTTTATAGTTTGCGGTGAGGGAAATTTAATGAATATTCAACGGTGACAAGTGTAAAAAATAAGAAACAGTGCTGCAAAATGCATTAAAATATTAAAAAAGCGTTGCTGATTTTACAAAACTTTTGTAAAAACGGTAAAAAGCCTGTTAAAGATCCAAAATTTTACAACTCGTAAAAACTGTAAAAAATTAGATTTCCAAATAATAAGAAAAGCAAAATTTTAAAACCATTTTTACAGTTATTAATAGTTGCAAAATTAATTTATTAACAAAACAATTATTAACAAACTAATCAAAAATTACCAGTTTTTACACTTTTTAAACAGTGTTAAAAACAAGTGCAAAAATAATTTCTTTTTAACATGCAAATTAACATTAATTAAACAATTAAATAATAACTAAAATTAACTTGTAAAAATGTTTTCAGCATTTTACTTGCAACTTACCAACATTTCAACAGAGTTGCTGCTTTGACCCTGTTAAATTTGCTGCATCATTTGGCTGGGTTTCATTTAGAGGGGAGAAAAATATTATAGCTGAAAGGGGGGAAAATATCACGGGGGGAAAATATTATACCCTATAGGGGGGAAAATATCACGGGAGGAAAAATATTATACGACACCGGGCAACAACACTATTGAGCGCACAGTGTGTAACAGCGTTGCAGCACATTTTAACTTGTATAGGAAGTAAAACATTAACATTAACCAGTTTATTTCGCTCGACCTTGCGTTTCGAGTGCTATCAACTAACCTAATAGCCGTTTTGAAATATATTGGACAAGACATTTACGACGAGAGTCTTGTGTTCTGAAAAGAAATCACTGCTCTTTGTTGGGACTACACTTAGACTGTTCCTGTTAACGTAATCCAACATTCGGGCACTTTCGTCGGATCACTTTTCCTTCATTTTCAGCACTTCATTTTCCAGAACGTGCCCGAGTAACGCTCTTTAGTTAGGAACTGTCTCAAAATAAATTTCGTATAATACGAATGTTATGAAGCGTATTTTTCTTGAAGTTTGATGCGATTTGGCAAATCGTATAATGCGATTTTTTATAACTGAAATTTCTTTACATCAAATTAAAAGAACTTGCAACTGCGTCTGTGGTTTGTAAAACTGCAGCTTTAAGCTAACCTTTCTTAGCTTACAGCTTTGCTGGATGTCTTGAAGTTTGTAGATTCTCTGCTCACAACTTGTTTTTAATGGCACATATTGTAAAAAATTTTGAAACTGATGTATTACTGGAAAAAGTAAGATGCGCATTAATAAATCGTATATGCGATTTGAAGATCGCATATACGAGCTAAAAATGCGAATTCTTAGCACTGCAATTTTGAGACAGTTCCTTATTATGTACTCTTGATAGCTAGCTCTTTCTTCGAAGCCAGAGTTCTTTCTTATCCAGAAGCTTCTGTTGATTAAGAAGTGAACCCGCCTCGGCAGCACCATTAATCGTTACAAGAAAAAAGCTGACTGAAACTGCCACTTGCACACTATATCTTAAACTCTTTTGGAGAGGAATTAAAAATTCGTCAGAATAGCTGACATCTGCCAGCCCGATTCTGCCCATTTTCAACTGTCAAACGCACAGGCTTAAATCCCCCCCCCCCCGTTCAAGAGCTTTATACTTAATACTTGAGTCACATCCGATATAATCACTGACCTACTGTAAGCCTACTGCCTACTTTTCTACTTTTAGTTCTTTAGTTTGGAGCTTAAAATTCTGACATCTCGTCGGCAGCACATGCTCTCGACCTACATAAAATGAACTGTTAGTTCCTTCAAAATACAGTATATCGAGTTAGAGCACTTTGAGTTGTACACTTCTTGGAGATACCTGTACTGTGCCGTCATGTACCTGTCCACTGTTTTGGTTCTGGCTGTCCTCCTGGCTTCTGGGGACACGTCTTGGCGCGACTTCGTAACGAAGCCGATGTTCAAAGTGGTCGGCGATAAACTTTTCCTCTGCACCTTCACCTGTCCCCTCGTCACCCTCGACGACATCATTCTTGACGCCCTTGGATCTCTCAGAACTTGCTGTCGGGTCTACCAACTACCCCTGAAGAAACCGTAAACTGCTGAAACTGTTTCTGCAGTTACCTAGACTAGAGTTGACATTTTTGTGTGAAATATCGTTAAAACTCACTGAAAGTTGCCCCGAAAGATAATGTAAATTGGTACAGCTTCCCGTACAGTGAACTAGAGTTGACATATTTTGGTCTGGGGTACTTAAATTCAATTTGTAAGTATAGTACCTATATTACACCACTGTTTGTCGTTGCATTATAAAATTACTGTAGTGTAAACCAAGCTGTTTTGTTTCTCCTAAATTTTGGGCCATTGTTGTCTAATCAAAGAGATTAATTAACTAAGGAAAGAAAGGATGTTGCAGACCACCAATACGAAAAGGTTGAATCCTAACAAAAAATAGATCATTATTATCGATTACTCCTTATCCTTTTTCCATTTGCTTCGAAATCGATCTATTAACTGAGAAATAGGAGCTTCAGCAGAAAGAGCGCAAAGTGGAATTCGAAACCAATGTGTAGAACGTTCAACGCACAAGTGCATCACTCATTGCAACTGAACCGAAAAATAGCTATCACTCAAGCCTCCCACAGTTATTGCATAAATAAAGGTAGCTCAGGGATATTCCATCACTAATAGAGACATTTCACCTGTTTTCATATATATACATTATACCACAAAATAGAACCAAAGCATAGGTTAACTTGAGCAGAATATACATTGTATAGCTTGCTTCTTTACTTTCCTTCGTTTTGAGCATTGAAGAAATTTCCAGCAATAGGATTCCCTGAAAAATAGAAAATTATGGATCTCTTGCGATTTCCACTCCAGCCGTAGATTTTGAGTATTGGACCAAACCAATGCCTACCTTTTGAATTATGTATGGGGGCATACCAGAGGCTGAAACATTTTAAAATTTAGCAATTTTCAAATTTTAAGAAGTATACAGTTACGAGTTGACAAGGAGGAACTAAGAGGATCAAAAAGATTTTTCCTGATTATGCAGAAAAAACTTGTACAAAAGCTTTCTTTAAGGCGCCAAGTACGAATCTGAAATCCTTTTTTCGATTTAGCTTTTCGTTGGTTTAGCTTTAGCATTAACTTAGAAATGCTCACAATTTTTGCTCACTTCGAGGTACGAAAAGTTTAATCATAGTTCGAATTTTAGAAGCATCTATATAAGCAACAATCAGTGACAAAATTCATGAATTACTCCCCTCGAAAAAATTAAAATTTTAATTTTTTTAATATTTCTAAATTTTAGACTTTTTATTCAATTTGATTTTACAATTTAATGGGCCAGTGCACTGTATTCCCCCCATACAAAGTTTCGATGTGGAATGATAAAAGATATCCAAAATTTATTGCAAGATTTTCGAGAAAATTAGCAAAATTCAGACTGATTCAATTGTCAGAATTTCAAAATCTTTGTGCCATTTAACAATTCAAACATGCTTCTATTAGGTCAGAATAGGTACAGAATTAGGTTACAGAATTATGCACAAGTTTATAATGCAACAAATAGCTTTACTATTTAAAGCAAAACCAAGCAAAGCAAATAAAACTATTTAAACCATTAAAAGTTACTGCTAAGCTCACCCAATTTGTATTTTGCGGCAAATTCTGTGATCTTAAATTTGGCCCTGTCCGTAGATTGCTCGGTCGGGTTTATTTGACCCGGTTGCTTGTAAACCAAAAATACGTAACGATGCAGACCTAAAATGCCACGGAACTGTAGGGTACTTGAGTTACAGTCATTCATGCGCATGGACAGGTGTTCCACCCCCCCAAGACCTGGAGCTCACCCCAGAGGGGTCCCTCACTCCCCCCCAGATTCCGGATTTTTTAGGATTTTGGGCATAAGCGTTAAAGTCCGGTTTACCCCCCCCCCATATCCCTCCTGCACATGTCTGGTTACAGCTAAAGTATAGATGGACCTCTGAGTTCTAAAATTGCAAAAAAAGTCAAAGAAATGAGTATGTGCAACAATTAAACAATTAAATAACTTAAAATTAAATTAAATTATACAATTCGGATTAACACAAACTATTTATATAGACCTATGGCGGTTTTGATTTTACCTGTCAAACAGAGTGTTAACTCTATTTAAGGTGGTGATTCCTTTTGGGCACATATTGTTGATTGACGGTTCAAATCAAGATGAAATTTGATGAAACCTTCAAAAATAAGTTCTTTTAGCATTCTAACACCCTCCGCGCAATCTCGCTTCAAAAATTCGACGTCTCCGTTCGTTCAGGGTGGTTTTTGACAATTTTTGACAGTTAGGCAGTTGCTGTACAGCTATGATTATATTCATTCGAAAGATCTTGTTGAGCTCTACATTTTTGCTCTTTGAAGTACCCTTCTGGCTTTTTGCTATCGTGAGATATAGTCGATTTTCCTATTTTGGCGTTGAATGGCACAGATGGATAACAGACCGACTACAGGAGACGGTCGGGACAGCCTCGCCAGACAATATACGCAGTAAATAGTCCGATCCTAAGGGCGAGATGACTCGCACTCTCACTCACTCAAGATGTAACTACCTACCTAGCAGGAGCTCAGTGAAACTCAGCCTAACTAAATACACTTTAATAAAGAACAGAACAACAAGTTATAGTTAATAACAATACAATAATAATACTGGGATGATCCCTCAAACAAACACAAACAAACACACAATAAACAAAGACTTACAGTTACAGCAGGCTGACGGGGGTCAGCCAACGTACCAAGCTCTGGGGAGAGCTGAGGGAGGCACACAGTAATATTTACAGTAATGGGGGAGAATAGCAGATAAATAGCAAGCGCACACGTTGACAGAATAATACAGAAGTGAATAGGGGAGCGAGTGTATGGGTTGGACCCTCCCACGAGCGCCCCCTAGTGAGAATTTCCCCCAAATCACGTAGCTCCCAAAGTCACGAGGGGGGAACCCACCCAATCCCACGCATACACGTTGGGGGAGCTACGTGACTTGCAAACGTGTCCCAGCCCACATGATGATGTTATGATAAGCCAAGCGGGTAGCTAGCCTAGCTACAACCGCCAGCAACGGAAAGGTTGACCATTCCAACCTTGATCCGTTACAGAATGATGTGGCCGATGCCTCACGAAAAAATTTACTTTAGCCTGCAAAAAATCTGGAAAATTAAATTACTTCGAAAATGCAGTAAAATAATTTCCAAGAACTAAAGCTGATTTCGTTGTATTCATTAGAAAGAGCACATGTTAAGCTGCATTGTGATACAAAAATAGCTTCTTAACTCCAAGTAATAGTTGAGTAATAATGGTTCAAAGTTGATGTCTCCAAAAGGAATCACCACCTTAAGTCGTTCAGAATTTGCTGCTCAAAAAGTTACCGAGTATGGTGACTAGACAATATTTCATTCCACTTACACCTAACCATTAAAATTTACACCCGAAATGTATTCCATCGGTTTTCAGGCAAAATTGCTGCGAAGAGTTTTTGTTTAAATGTGTTGAAAGTTATTGTAATTAATTGATATTGTCGACTTACCGGTTCCCGCTGGAGGTGCCGGTCCCATATAGGTGGCCAAAGTCTTTCCTCTTGATAGGTCTAATCCGGGCACGTTGACCACCAACCAATGCTTCCATTCTGCCTTGCTCGGGTTAGCTCGGGTCGGGGCATCTGGATCTAAACGATTATCGATAAAATTAATTCAAACAAATCGATAACCAACATTTATGCAAATCTGGTTCACTGGTTCTGATGGAGTGAATTCAAACTTAAGCTTGGTTCCATTGTGCCTGTGTAGCTCAATTTGTTAGCGCGTTTGCCTTGATCGCCAAAGATTGTGGGTTCGATTCCCGCCTCAAGCACGAATTTTTTCGGGTCGGTGGTACTGTAGTGACACATCTTAGTTTCGTTCGTTCTTTCACTTCTTGCTTCTGCAACTTTGATGTCCAAATGGAACAGGTTATTTGAACTTTCATTAACTCTGTAGCAGAACGATGCTGTCTTTAGCGACAGTTCTGAAGATGAAACCTCTTTCAAGCTAAAGATTAACAGTTCCTTATATAGATCAGTCGGTAGATAGGCTGGAGTGCTAATCAGAAAGGAGCGGATCGAACCCCAGTTCTCAACCAAATTTTTTGTGTCTCAGATGCTGTAGCTGTAGTGACAACTTTATTTTTTGTGATACATGCATTCTAAATGACTGATAAACCTTTATATAGTAATATATATTTTTATATGTACACGAAATACATAATTTTTAGAGTAAACGTAAATTGAAGTAAAGTAAAATTAAAGTAAGGACTAACCGACCACAGCAACAGTGTACAGTGCTCCGTTTGTAGTTGGCCAAGTCACAGAAGCTGGTTGCGTCTTAGTCTATAAATGCAATGCTCATGTCTATTGCTCGAAAGATAGAATTTTTATGACAAATTCATCTCGATCGAAAAGGACACCTTCCAAAAGAAGGACACACAGACTTCAATAGAAACAATTTATACATTAGTTCCCAAATAATTAAAGTCTAGAAAATCAAAACCTACTTGAGACGGTTTCAGTTCATTTCCTAAGGTCACTTTGATATCGTCAGCATACTCAACCTAAAATACGTAACAGACTACACCAAAAAACTTTAAGAATAGCTACCGAATGAATAGCAGAAACCTAAATCTGATTTTTGAATAGGAATCCGGTAGTTAACCTTCTGCTCTTCTGCTGCTGTTTTTAAATTTTATTGGTGCAGTCCGCGGCAAGAGACTTATAGCACTCAGATTTAAGCTTTGGACTGTCTAGGTTAGGCTTAGTTGTGCACGATAACACATGTATCCTCTGTAGTGTCAAACGTATCAAACACTCGTTGAATTGAATCTGAATCTTTGCACAAACCGCACAAGCAAAGTTGAGGTAAACCATCCGCCACATAGCATAATTTGAGCCAAATAACTAACCAGAGTTGGCGCCGGGTCTGGGTACCCGCGGGTAGTATAGGGGGAGCTTTTCGACCCTTACTCCCGGGAGTCAAAAGTTGGCGTAAAGTCTTTGGCCGCGTCCCCCCTTGGGAATCCGTCAAGGTCATTTTAAATAAATTGTCCCCTGGGGTTTCGAGTTTTAAATTCTTGTTCCAACCACCTGTCGGCCGTGGGGGCCGTCTTTTTCAAATTTTTTAGGTCCCTAGGGGTTTTTCAAGGTCACCTATCCTACCTTATTTTTGAATTCATGTATTTTTAGGGCTTAATTACTTACTCCATTTTCCGATTCATCACTACCCTTCATGTTCTAGTTCCTTCCTTGGTTTGTCCTATTTGATTTGTCCTTCTAATTTCCCTTGGTTTGTCCGATTTATTAGTCCTTCTGATTTCCGACGTACTTCCGGACTGTTTTGAGTCACGCTAAACCGAACGTACTCTGAACTATCTATGTCTCACCGTTTTTACCATCATATCCTACCTTCACATTCACCTTGGTCAGTTCTAAACGCCGAACTTACTCTGAGAATATTTTATCCAACCTTCTTCCATGATCGACCTTTCCACCTTGCCTTCTTCATGTATGGGTCACTTTTAAATTACTCCAAACCTACTTTAAGCATACTTTCTCCACATTTCATAAATTCATAGCTCTACCTATCTTGCCTGACCTTACCTAAGAACCAACTTTCTTTTTATACACTGAGTCACCCCTAAATTACACCGAGCCTTGTCTGTCCTAACCTAACCTACCTTACCGTACCTACCTTAGCTTACCGTTCTTATTTTGTGCTCCAAGTCAATCCAAACCTACTCCGAGCTAACACCGATTATACACTGAGCATACACCGAGCTTACACCGAACCTACTCCGTACGTAATCCTAATTTACTTCGATTCTTACTCCATTTATGTTGTTTTCAGTCAAATCATATTTGTTCCTGTATTCTTCAATTTCCTCAGTCTCTCCAAATTCAGTTTCCCAATGCCACACTTTACTTTTATTTTTACGTCTGTATCCAATAATTTTGCTATGGGTCACTCCTACCTTACTCTATATTGTGCGATCTTCGAAACTTCATAAGGTATTAAACGCATTTGCGTGATCTCTGCCACTGTACCTTCTCCTTTCCCTTGATTTGTATTGCGAGTCACTCAGCCCATGCTTCCTAGCCAAACTTTTCAAGCATCAACCTTACCCTAACCTTACCCTAACCTAATCCAATTTTCGACTTAACACATTTCCCAACTAGCTTAGCTTCATACATACTCGAGTCACTACGACCTTACATCAACCATACTCTATGCTTACATTGTCCTGGCATCAATCCATTTCCCACAGCTGACCAACCACCTTCATTTTCCTTATGCGTCACTCCAAACCTACTCTGAACCTGCTTCGACGCTTTTGATCATTTTTCCAACCTTTGCTTTCAGTTTACCCTCATCTCTTCAACCACCTTAGGTTTGAGTTTCGAGTCACTCCAAATTAGCTCCGAGTTAACACCAAACCAACACCGAGTATACACCGAGCTTACACCGTGCCTTAAGAGCAATGTTTACGTAATGTTGGAGTAATGTTGAAAAATTTCAGAGAACAATTTCTGCTTTTATTGATTTCGGTCGATGCATTTATGTGTTTGTATGTACAATTTCTGTTTTTATTGATTCACAGTACTCGAAGTAAGTCATGTCTAGATTGGTAGGCCAATTCGAGTATGGTTGATGTAAGGTCGTAGTGACTCGAGTATGTATGATGGCTAAGCTAGTGGGGAAATGTGTTAAGTCGAAAATTGGATTAGGTTAGGGTAAGGTTAGGGTAAGGTTGATGCTTGAAAAGCTTGGCTAGGAAGCATGGGCTGAGTGACTCGCAATACAAATCAAGGGAAAGAAGAAGGTACAGTGGTAGAGATCAAGCAAATGCGTTTAATACCTTATGAAGTTTCGAAGATCGCACAATATAGAGTAAGGTAGGAGTGACCCATAGCAAAATTATTGGATACAGACGTAAAAATAAAAGTAAAGTGTGGCATTGGGAAACTGAATTTGGAGAGACTGAGAAAATTGAAGAATACAGGAACAAATATGATTTGACTGAAAACAACATAAATGGAGTAAGAATCGAAGTAAATTAGGATTACGTACGGAGTAGGTTCGGTGTAAGCTCGGTGTATGCTCAGTGTATACTCGGTGTTAGCTCGGAGTAGGTTTGGAGTGACTTGGAGCACAAAATAAGAACGGTAAGCTAAGGTAGGTACGGTAAGGTAGGTTAGGTTAGGACAGACAAGGCTCGGTGTAATTTAGGGGTGACTCAGTGTATAAAAAGAAGGTTGGTTCTTAGGTAAGGTCAGGCAAGATAGGTAGAGGTATGAATTTATGAAATGTGGAGAAAGTATGCTTAAAGCAGGTTTGGAGTAATTTAATAGTGACCCATACATGAAGAAGGCAAGGTGGAAAGGTCGATCATGGAAGAAGGTTGGATAAAATATTCTCAGAGTAAGTTCGGCGTTTAGAACTGACCAAGGTGAATGTGAAGGTAGGATATGATGGTAAAAACGGTGAGACATAGATAGTTCAGAGTACGTTCGGTTTAGCGTGTAACATGAAGGGTAGTGATGAATCGGAAAATGGAGTAAGTAATTAAGCCCTAAAAATACATGAACTCAAAAATAAGGTAGGATAGGTGACCTTGAAAAACCCCTAGGGACCTAAAAAATTTGAAAAAGACGGCCCCCACGGACGACAGGTGGTTGGAACAAGAATTTAAAACTCGAAACCTCAGGGGACAATTTATTTAAAATGACCTTGACGGATTCCCAAGGAGGGACGCGGCCAAAAACTTTACGCCAACTTTTGACTCCCGGGAGTAAGGGTCGAAAAGTCGAAAGCGTCTTCTAAAATGTCACTACAGTTTGGGAACGTATTCCAACTTAAGCTTGGTTCGATTGTGCCCGGGTGGCTCAATCGATAGAGCGTTGGCCTAGACAGCCAAAGGTTGTGGGTTCGATCCCCACCTCGGGCCCGAATTTTTCGGGTCGGAGGTGCTGTAGTGACAATCTTAGTTTCGTTTATTCTTTCATTTGACTCCCGGGAGTAAGGGTCGAAAAGCTCGCCCTATACTACTCCCGCGGGCCGGGCCGGGTCCGGGTCCAACTTTAGGACCCGCGGGTCCGGGTACCCGCGGGTCCAAATCCGGGTCCGGATCCAAAATACTGAAGAAAACTGGATTTTGGTAGACTTAGGGATGTTAAAACATTACAATTTGTTGTATTTCTAATAAAAGGTTGGTGGAACCGGTGTGTTAGACATTGAAATACAATGTTTAGTTGTCTAGCTGAGGTCTTTCCGATATATGCTGCTCTGTTGGGCTAGAAACACAATATGTAGTAACTAGAATTGGAAGTAGAAATATGGCAACTCTGATTGATAAGTTAGCATAAAGTTTTGCAATGCACGCAAAACTTAATCTAGTAAACAAGCACAATGACATTGTTTTCAAATACAAGCCACCAAAAATTCGACAACATTCTTTCGTCCAGAGAATTCGTAACTTGTCCGAAGGACAGTCTCATACTGTCTCTGGACTATCACAACACTGCTACTGCTTTTGTTAGCCTTAGCACTCAAAATTGTCGTGAGCCGTAAAATAAGTTAATCTACAAGCTTATCACAGGTTTTATTCGCGACTGGGCTATTACAGTAGTAAAGTTGCAGTGAAATTTAAGAATGCAGTGAATGTTTGAAATGCAAACTGGTTCGTTTTTTAGAACCGGGTACCCGGATCCGGGTCTGGCCTAACGGGTCCGGGTCCGGGCCGGGTCCCAAAATTTGGACCCGGAGCCAACTCTGTAACTAACTATGCAATAACTTGCAATGGCAAAATTGAACCCTTGACTTAGATAGAAATTCTTTGTCTTAAGTCTTCAAGACATCTGCTGTGTTAGTCACTTACCGACACTTTGTGTTGAGGGGCAGCCGGCAATTTTAGGTCATTGATCAAACTAGCAGACTGAAATTTTGATGCAACTTTAGTGTTGGGTTGGCTCCTAAAGCAACAAAAGACAGAAACGGTGTCAATAAAGCTAACATTAAATCACCCTCAAAAACTCACGAATAATTCCGGAAAAGTCAAGCTTAGAACTCGGAAAACCAAAACTCACGAATAATCAAAAATTGATTAGTAAGATCAAAGAAATTCGTACATGTTCTCATATAGCATTCGAGCACGTACTGCGTAAGCATCAGATTCTTAGAATTACAGTTCCCGCAAATTCACAACTAAGGTAGTAGATTACATCTCTAATAGGTGAGGTATATTTGGTTAGGCAGTTTTCAGGAATTTTACCAATTTTCTAGCAATTTCCCTTTAAACCCGGACTGACGCCCGAATTCTAAGCTTTCCCTGCCTTTCTCTCCTTTCAATGGTATACCGTGCCTGACCTGGCGTCTTTAATACCCATCGGTTTCTTTGGTCCACCAGCACTTGGCTGAAGGAAGACCAAGAAGTTCTTAAGTCTCTGTTCAACTTAATCGCAACCTAACTTTTCTTTTTTGCGGGATTGCGGATGGCTGCACCCTGATGGGGCTGCGCGGGTCGATTGACTTTGGTCAGGTGGCCGGAACCAGCGACAACAACAACAGCAACAACTTAATCGCCTCCCTTACACATCTCAAGCTGTTTGCTGCGGTTAGCCGCTGCAACTGGTCTGTTACACTGAGAATCAACAAATTATTTACAAAACTTACCCATCATGCGTTGCCACACAGACGGAGCCCAAGCAGGCCAGAATTGTGACCAAAATTGTTAAAACCATTTTCACAGTAAAATACCTAAAATCAAGAGTACATGATAGATAAGAGTGTGACAGCTGGCGGGCTCTATGTTATCAGCAGCTGAGCCATGCTCTGCACGCTAACGGTCCGCAATTGCGTACCTAGTGGACCCCCCCGCAAATGAGTGCCTAGTACGCAATTGCGTAAGAAAGAAGAAGAAAGAAAGAACGTTTACTCAGATATAAACAAAGAAACATTTACTTCAGTAACCAAAACCAAAACACCTATGCATATATACGTACATCACTGTTTCAGCGTTAGTCAAAAGGTTAGTTCAGAAATAAACATGCAAAAAGACAAACAAACAAACAAAAGGTAAACAAACCAAAAATAAAGTATATCATGAGCGGGACGAGGGCGTGCGTATGCTCACTTTTTCCAATAGGAAGGAACCCCCCCGCAAATGTGACCTATCATTCGACCCCCCCGCAACAGACCTATCATTTTTCAATTGACGAATGATAGGTCACATTTGCGGGGGGGGGGGGTTCCTTCCTATTGGAAAAAGTGAGCATACGCAATTGCGTACTAGGTACTCATTGCGGGGGGGGGTCCACTAGGTACGCAATAACAGGGGGGGGGGGGGGCGTGGGCCGTTTGATAAAAAAAAGTGTTACGCTTGTCACACTCTTATGTATTATGTACTCTTGCTAAAATACGTAGTATGAGGCATTCATGTGCTTGAGGGAGGGTAGTGGGGGTAGGGAGCACAGAGCTCAGCCCTCCCCAGCGGGTTGTTCAATTCCCCCAACAAACTGAGTTCTTGGGGCCTTTTCAAGAAAGGGTAGAGTAGAGTTAAAATTAACTCTATCATGTTCATGGAGGAGTTAGAAGAAAAAAGCTCAAGTTTGAGTGGAGTTCAAGTGAGCTAAAACGGTTATTTTTAACTACACTCTACTCTACCCTTTCTTGGCAAGGCCCTTAGTTAGAGATACTCCAACCAGATTTGTGTGTGCCAGTTGGCATTACAATGATGTGTGCTAAGTCTGTTATGAGAATTGTGATCTAGTTATCTACTTTTAACTAACAGTACTACTTTACAATGCAGAATAATGATCAAATCAAAGCTGGTGAAATGAAAATTATTGATAATAGTAACAATAATTATTAATATTAATAATGACAGCCCTATACGTGTCGAAACTGGCGCGCACAAATATATTAAATACATTCTACTGAAAGCACGGCCTGCAATGAAAAGCAGACACGTATAGGCCTATATGCTCTCATAGACTGCCTGAAAACAAGACTGCTAGAAAATTTAGCGCAGACGTTTTTTGAACACAGTTAGACAGAAGTGAAAAATAAATATGTGACTATATAGACAAGTTGTGTGCGAAAAAGTCCACATGTTTTGTGGCGTTTCGTTGACGTAAGGGACTAAAAATTGTTATCACCAAATAAATACTTCCATGAAAGATTAGTGAAATTACTGGGAATTGCTCGATAAGATAAGTACGAATTTGAAGAACCAGCAATGATGTAAAATTTCTCTCCTGGCTCAGTGGTGTAGTGGTTGCATTCTAGTTTGCGGATCGGAAAGTCCGTGGTTGGATTCCCGCAAGGCCAAATCTTTACGCTAATCTTGAGTCTTATGCTAAACTAAATTTATTGTTACGTGTCTCCTGTTCTGGCGAGGTCAGGCTGGCTTTGTTCCTTTTAAGGCGGGGGGCGCTAAGTTAATTTGATTGCCTGATACACCATCTTTCCTAAGTTGGGATAATCAAAAATTTATGGGTTAAGTTTCAAGATGCATGTAATAAAACTCAGTTATAATGCCTCTTAATCAGTAATAAATTTTATTATTTATATTTTACTGTGGATTAAACTGAAATTAAACTCCATACATAATAAATATTTATAAAAAATGCTAACATTTTTATTATCAGTGACGTCAAAACAAAATGCTTTCGCGACTAAACTTTTATTATATTTTATTTTCTTGCGTAGTCGAAAACAGCAACAGTGTGTTTTAAGAAGTGGTTACCAGGGACAAAAATACAACAAGAACGCGTTGACGGTAAAAAACATTTAATTGTTTTACAGACCGGCACAAGCAAAGCTATCAAAGATTTATTGAAACAGTACAACAATACCAGTACTAACTAATGTAACTACCAACTATGTAGACTACTACGACTAACTATGCTACAACACGTACAAAGGTTGATATTCCACACTACGATAAAAAACTAAGTGCAGGGTGCAGCTTTGAAGTTTTAACCTTTTAGGTAAATTCTAATGACAGGTCTTTGGCATACTTCATTAGTTTGGTTTTTAATTATGCAAAGATCTTATTAGTTAGTTAGTTAGTTAAATTTATTTCCAGCCAATCAACATCAACAATACAACAAAATTTTCGCATAAATATTTCATCTAAACATAAGTCCAAGCAACCGAAAAACAATCATTTACATATTATCATTGGTTGGAGGGAAAGAGGTGTGCCTATTGACAGGCTTCTAATCCTCTTCCCCTGGTATACTGCATTAATGAATAGCTTCCAATACGGCTTTTAAATACATTAATATTTTCTGCTAAAATAATCGTATCAGGCAAACTATTCCAAATGGGAACAACTCTATTGCTAAAGAAATACTTAGCAATATCCAAATAATTTCGCTGAACTTTAAGCTTAAATAAATGACCCCGCGTCTCAGTAGTGCTAAATTCAAAATAATCATCAAAATCTAGGTCAACAAGGCGATGCACCATTTTATAAACCAACACCAAATCTTTAACCATTCGTCTTTCTTCCAGTGAAGGAAGTTTTAATTTCTCGAGTCTTTGAGGATAAGATAAATTCTTTAAACCTGGTAATCTTCTGGTGAATAATTTTTGAACTTTCTCAATAAGGTCAATATCTTTTAATAGATAAGGGGACCAAACTTCTGATGCATATTCCAGTTTAGGCCGAACAAAAGTTTTGTAGACTTTTAATAAAAAATTAATTTCACGAGTATGGAAGGATGCGTATACTAGATTTACCAATTTGGATCCTGTTTTTGCTATATTACAACAATGAGCAGAGAACATCATACTATTACTGACAGTAACACCAAGGTCACAAAAAGTTGTGACTGCTTATCTTTGAAAACAGCTGCTGATGACTACTTACAACAACCGCGAAACCGCACTTAACCTGTATATACCATAAATAGTTTAAAACACAAAGCCCACTGCTGTAACAATAATAGTTAAAAGCAAAATGGTGATAAAATACGTCACGTGACCAGTTGAACTTCTGGTTGGTTGATCTGTAGTCTCAGTCGACCTTAGTCATAACGTTTTCTTGAAATGATCAAAATATCCGCCGCGTCCAACATAGTACCATTCTTTCAGGATCATATGGATCCAGTAATGAAATCTAGCCAGGGAAATATAGGTCCTTTCACATTGACCCGACTTTGACACAGTGGATTGACTTTGTAGTCCAACCAGAAGATAGGATTGGACTCCTTTTCCGGCAGTCTTGCAGATTAAGTTAGACCCCGGCAAAGATCCACAATTCTTGCCGGAAGTCGTTAGGATAAACGTTGTATCCATCTCAGATGTAAAGATGTTAACTGAATGCTAAATGCAAAGTAGAATTCCATAAGCAAAAAATTTATAATTAAATTGATTTTTCTTAATAAATTCTGCAATTTTATAATTTTAATAATTTTATAAGTACAGTATTAAATTCACTCTAAGGAATTAATTTTAATAGCTAATTTCATCCTATTGTTACAAATTGGAATAAAAACTATGTAGCTTCTACCGACCAAGCAAAATGAAAATAAGAAATAAAATGTTGCTTTTGATAAAACGAAAAACCTAAAATTCTTACATTTGCATGTTGTAACTTCTGGGGCACCTTTGCTTCTACAGTATCCAGTTCAATGTACTGTGCATTCCACGTAAACTCATAACACTTAAAATCGCCAGAAATATCACTCAATTTTAAGTTAAATTTTGGCAAACACGGAAACGCATTAGATATTGGTTTCGCCAGCTTCAACAGAGCAATGTTCAAATCCGCTCGCTGTGTTCGCAGCCAGCCTTCGTTAAATCGATAGTCCGCAATTTCTATCTTTCCGTCGATATGAGTTTCAGAATTTCGCATCACAATACTGCCTCGTCCGCAATTGCGGCTCTTGTTGTGGCTATGCCACAACTCAGCCGCACAAGTGGCTAGAGTTACCACAATGTCCGGTTGTATAAGAGATCCCTGGCATGCCATGCCAGAGTTACAGCCAACGATTTGTAGCACAGCAATATTTGTTTTCTTGTCGTTTTCAGTCGGTACTAGATGTTGCGAACAATTTCTTTGTGCTGAACCGTAGTTAGGTTCATAACAGATTCCCTGATCATTTATGGTAGAATTTTCCGGTTTCCAGCAACCGGCCAGAGCAGTTTCACAGCTCAAATGATCTTTCAGAGTTTTAATCACTTTAGAGACGTTCAGTTGAAGTTTTTCACACTTTATGTAATGACTGGTTGGTAAGGATAGCGCAGTTTGACATAAAACTAAACAGAGAATAAGGGTATTCATGCTGTTGAAACGGTATGCAAGTGTTGGATCAAATCTTAGACGTCCTGAAATCGTGGTCAAATTCCTCTTCTACAATTGTTTTATAATTGTAATTGTAATTTTAATTTTTGAAAATTCTGGGCCGAATTTCCTAGTAAAAAGGGCGCATGTTAAATACCAGCACTTCACGCCGAAATTGAAAGGTTGAAATCAGAATAATAAACTAGTTTCTCTGTTCGGCGATATTAGGTCAGTGCGATGATGGATGTGCGACGGGAGTTTGGAACCACGTCCGTAGGAAATCCGATGGACATGGACACCATCAAATTGAGATCCCCACATGTGCTCCCTGGCATCCCTCTGGTTCCACATCCCTGGGAGCACGGTACTAATTAACCGTGTCGGATTAACATGGAGGCGTGGCATCATTCCTTAATGCTACAGAGCTGTGGGATCCACTCCCTTCACCTTGGAGAATCTTTTGCATCTTTTGCAAGCTCACCTCCTCCCAGAATCTGATATTTTCCGGTTTTTTGGGCAAAAACATCTCACCCCCTAAATTCTTGGCCCCTTCTGCACAGTGCATTTATGTCTGCTTTGCGATAGGCGACACGGCACGCAACATCAGACCCTAGGAATCGGTCTTTTCCGCGATGTTTCCTGCCTTGACCGCTGAGGTTTTTCCTCAGGGGCTTCCTGTGGGGCTAGGAAGGGACTTGCTCAGAAACCTTTAGCTTCGATTGTGTAAATTTTCTACTCTCTCATTTCAAGTTTGTGGGTTAAGATTCCTGGTAGAGCTAAATCAATTATTAAATTTTTTTATTAATAATTAATTTTTGCTTTGTTTTGTTGGCGGATCAAACTGAAATGCACAGTTTCCGATTTCTCACAAAGTTCCTACATAATGAAAGTATATATTCTTGACTATATGCTAACATTTTTGTAGCATAGTTTGTTTTCATTTAATTTAATTTCATTGCTTTCGTGGTTGAAGCCAAAACGTCTTCAAGCGTCAATGCTGCAAAAGCTGACATTTTAAATAAACATTTATTTTGGCAAAATACAATAGGTGCAGCAGTTTTATAGATAGTGTCAATGTGACTGATATTGTGAAATAATCAGGGATTTCGCGAAATCCCTGAAAATTTTAGGTATTTCACCGAATCCCGTGTGCTTTCGGGGAAACTGTGAAATTGTTGATTTAATTGAATCTCTTTAAATTTTTGTTGTAAATCTGTCGATGTAACTGTAATGAAAACTTATAAATTTGTTAACTTGCTGTAGATATAATATTTAATTTTAATCAATTAAAATTTAAACAATTAATATTAGAACAAATAATATAAACAATTTAATTGTAAAATTTAGATTTCTTAATAAAGAACTTCAATAAGACGTTGTATACTTATGTTTAATAATATCAAGAGTACATAATATAAGGGGTGTGCTCAAAATTATGAGCCTTAAAAAGCGTATATGCGGAATCAAAATGCGCTTGTAGAGCGTATATTTCTTTGAATTGAAACGTATCAATTTTTGCACAACTTTTTCATTCATGTCTTTTTGTTGTCTGTATTTCTGAAACAAATTCAAGCTAAAGGTGAGCCTAAAAAATTTGTCGGTCAGCTGGCCTCTTTGAAAGCATGCTGGTTTTGCAGCATTGAAAAACTTTGCAATCAAAACAAAGTTAAAAGAAAACGTATTTTCTGCCCAACTAAACCGTGTATACGATTTGTTTGAAAGCGTCTCAAAATAAACGCATATACGGAAATATTTTTGAGCACATCCCTAAGAGTGTGCCACTAGGCACACTCTCTGTCATCAGAGCATAAACTATGCTCTGCTCGCTAACGGCCCACCCCCCCCCCCCCGCAAATTAGACCCTTCACTTCAAAGAATTTCGTGCGCTATGTTTGTGTTCTAAAGCTCGAAGCAGGCACCAAATTCACGCACGCACTGCTTGTGTTTTCGAGCTTAAGCACATAAACATAGAGCGAGTGAGCGTACCTCCGTTTCGACTAACTGATGGGGTGTCTTCATTGCCGAGAATTGCATTGCCGAGAAAGGTCAATGCTCATTTCTTGCATTGCCGAGAAAGTCAAAGAATCATAAATTGCATTGCCGAGAAAGGCATTGCCGAGAATTGCATTGCTGAGAAAGTGTCTTTATGAAACCTGCTTTATTTATGCTGCACATGTATCACACTCATGAAGGCTAGATGACTATTTTGAACAAGATTCATGCAAGATTGAAGGCAAAATTTGCCGATTATTCATTTAAAATTCATCATTCATTTCATTCATTCATTCATTCATTCATTCATTCATTTGTTTATGAATGAATTCATTCATTCATTCATTCAAATTCAGTTAAGTATTTGTAATCACGTCCGTTTACAAAATGCAACAAATTTTACAAGCGATTATAATATAATTGCAACGTAAACAGTTTTTCGTACGTAAATAGATCTCTTTCGCCTCCCCCAGCCCTAACTTTCGATTTTTTATTCCTGCTGGAGCAGGAATGTATAAAATGGAAACTTGTATGTTTAGTGTAGTGTGAGTCATTTCTCCATTCAGAAGCCCTATCTTCAACACAGGGCTAGCTTAGGTCAGATTTTTTGCAATCGGATTATGCAAATTAGGTTTTAGAACCTATTTAAGCAGCAGTACAGAGAGACGTCTCGCAGTCTTCGGCTGTCAGCAATCTAAACGGTTGCAGATTTTTGAGCACCAGTGTAGCTTGGGAGCTACACATAGGTGCATTAGGAAATTAAAAAAGGTACTAACTTGCGCTGGACATCACAAGTTGAGCTCAGCATGGCAAGCATAGGACGGCTCTCCTTAATGAGGGAACTCATGTGAAGTTGTAAACTAAACCTGGGGCTTCCAACGCTTTAAACGGCTTCCACAAAAACAATTTCGCAATTGAATAAAGAAAAGGTCTGCAAAGGAATACTGCCCCTTTTGGGGCCTACTTGTTACCATAAAATTGCATACTGGAGGCGATGAATTCAACAATTTTAAAATTTTAAAATTAAAAAATTAAAGTTTTAAATTTTAAATTGCTAAGGGGATACCAAGTAGATAAAAAATTATGTTACTGGTTCTGCTGAAAACTTGCATACAGGTGTTTTGTGAAGCGCTGACCACGAATCGGAAATCAGTTTTTCGATTCAGCTTTTCGTTAGCTCTGTAGAAGCTTACAGCTTTCGCTTGTATCCAAGTTTTGATGCCCTTGGTCTCCCTACCAACCAATTAAAATTTTTTAAATTTTTGAATTTATCGCCTAGTATGCATCCATACAAAAATTTTAAAGGTATTGGTAAGAAAAATCGAAAGTTGGGCATGGGGGGAGGTGCAAGAGATCCCGCAAAATTTTACATTTTCAAAAACACTTGCTCCAATCAATCCTAAAATGTTGAAAACACAGAAGCAACGAAAATTACTGCTGCAAAGATTGGGAACTCTTTTCTTTCCCTGGCAGTCGATGTCAGGATGAAATCTTTCCTACTAAAAATATCCCCCCCCCGAAAATTGTAAAAGTAGAAATCCTCCCCCGGAAAAATATCAAGCTGAAAAATTATGTTGCAGCACTCTTTAAAGATGAGTTTATTTTATCAACTTTATTTTAATTCGAAATTTTATGGATGTTTATTAGTTGTTAGTTGTTCTTAGGAGCGGGCTTCTGTGTCCCCCTCCCCATGTGATAATTTTGCAAAAATGTTGCAAATCACTAGAAGTTTAAGTTAAAAGTCCTAGTTTTTTAGTCATTGTTTTCGTTACTTTTGTGTTTTTACACTTTAGGAATGACTCCAGCAAGTGTTTTCATGAAACACTGTAATTGAATACTACATGAATGAATTTTAAATATGAATATAAAATGAATGAATAATAAATGAATTTTAAACGAATATATAATCCGCACATTTTGCCCTTCAGTATGCACTCATACAAACTTTTATGGTAAAAAAATCAAAAGTTAGGGCTGGGGGGGAGGCGCAAGAGATCTTTTACGTACGAAAAACTGTTTACGTTGCAACTTGCAGAAGCTTGTTCAAAATAGTCATCTAGCCTTCATGAGTGTGATACATGTGCAGCATAAATAAAGCAGGTTTCATAAAGACACTTTCTCGGCAATGCAATTTATGATTCTTTGACTTTCTCGGCAATGCAAGAAATGAGCATTGACCTTTCTCGGCAATGCAATTCTCGGCAATGCAATTCTCGGCAATGAATGTTACCCGTACTGATTTGCGGGGGGTCACTAGGGTCTGATTTGCGGGGGGGGGGTGGGCCGTTAGCGAGCAGAGCATAGTTTTTGCTCTGATAACAGAGAGTGTGCCTGGTGGCACACTCTTATATTATGTACTCTTGATAATATATAACAAATTTAGAATAAAATCTTAGGTATATATTAGAGACCTGTAGGGACCTGGGCCGACCCGTGAAAAATTTTCCTAGACCCGTCGGCCCGTTCCGCGAGATTTATCAGTTTTTCTGGGGAAAAAGCAAATTTGTAAAAAACTTCCCAAATTTATTATCGAAATCCAGTTTGGTGTTTTTTGGCATAAAAATATTTAAACAGTGTGGAAATTTGGTAGAAAAATGAAGAGATTGCATAGGTTCGTAATGAGTGTGTGATTTTGAAATTGAGATTAAATGTCTTTCGAACTGAGCTTATTTCACAGAAAATGCAATTTTATACAAACAAAATACAAAATTTGACCGTGTACAAACAATTTCAAATTAAACAACCCTCCAATCGTTCCAACCAACCTCTAACCTGATCCTGAGCCTTCTCCAATTTTGGGTTCCAATTTTGATCCAAAGAAAGTGACCCCAAAATGACGAAAATTCCTTCAATTAAATATTGGCTAAACTAATTTGCATATTACGAAAATTCGGAATTTCTAATTTGCATATCAGTTCTGAAGTTCGTATAGTTTTCAAACAAAATACCCCCTCTTTTGAAAGCACGCGCCCTCGCCGCGGTCCATACAGTCAGTAAAATAAAATTACAGTTAACCTAGCTAGCCTACCTACTAGTACATAATAAAACAACATTAGTACACGAGCAAATACCTAAAACAGCATCTCGCACACGCGGACTCCTGCCCGAAAGCCGACAACACAACACACTACATGGCTTATCGGGTACGTGTAAAAATACACCGGAACCTCCGGGACAGACAAATACGGAATAACATATATACAAGCAAAGAAACAAGGACCACAACGAGGAGGCACCCTCACAAAAGAAAGCTAAAGTTTTGAACAACAGTAAAATTTCCTGAACTTCAGAACTTATATTATGAAAGGTTCGACGAAGATTCTCAATCCTCCGACGAAACCTTTTCGAAAAAACAACAATTCCCCCACGCATATCCTAACAGAAAACACACCCCTCCCTCAATTATCATTATATATACCAGAACAGCATAAACAAAAACAACTTCACAAGGGACACGGAATCTGGGCGAGCCGTGCGCCGGAAAAAGAAGTTTCGATACCAGCCAAAGCGCCGCCATCACGGGACCATTATCACACTAGGGCACCACCGGCCCACCCATACCTGAACGGGAGGTCAAATTTCACTGACCCTTGTGGAAGCAAATTTGGGTACCCCTTGTGAGAGCGATGTTTCTTAGGGGTACTGTGAAGTAAGACGAGCAGTAAGAAATTCTCAACTTGGCTATCATATGCATATAGTTCAAACAGAAAAGTACTGGTACGGTTCCAAAGATTGCTTATTAAATTTGTCATTTAAGTTTCTTCTACATATATCACATTTCTCCTTTTTTCCAACAGTTCAGTCCTTGGGCACCTTCTTGAGGTGGGACGCGTGTATCAAGCAGGTCTTGAACCCATCCACTCCACCATTATAGACGTCCTTTTAACTCCGACTACCAACACTTTACCGGGCAGCCATGGAGGTTCCTTCTTTCCCTTTTTTAAATTCTTGCGTAAAACTGAGTCCCCAACCTTTATAGTGGGATCGCAAACTTTCCGAGTTCAATCAGCGTACATTTTATAGGACTGTTTAGACTGGGAATCCTTGTAGAGGACACTATGACTTTGTCGTATCTGCGTCGGAGGGAGATCCAAAATCATATCTCTTGGGTTGCGCCCAAAGAGCAAAGCATAAGATGACTCCCCAATTGAGCTGTGAGGGGTGTTGCGGTAGGAAAGGAGCCAATCCTGCAGTGAATGGCTCCAATAAACTCCCTCGAAGGCGGAACCCTTAATAACTTAATTAAGGCATCGATTTACTTTTTCCACTTCTCCGTTAGCCTGAGGCCAGTAGGGGGGGTCACTTTTCTGTGTCTGATTCCAAAACTGTGCAGGAAGCCTGCAAATTCCGCTGACGTGAAGATCGGAGCGTTGTCAGTGACGACTTGTCGTGGGACCCCAAACCTGGCAAAGATGCGATGTAAACGTTCAGCAAGTACCTTAGACGAGGTACTGTTCAGTACTTCTATTTCTGGGTAGCGAGTAGTAATCCACCACAACAAGCAAGGACTGGCCTGAAGGGACTGGGCCAAATACGTCTATTCCAAGAACCAACCAAGGACCTGCCGGCAATTCTGTAGGGCAGTCTGGTGTTGGCCTGTACCCGCCGCTTGTCTCTGACGACTGGCAGGCCAGACAGTGCTGAATGTAAGCTTCGGCCTCTCCGGCCATACCTGGCCACCAGACCCTGTCTCGTAACCGCCTTTTGGTCTTGACTATACCCTGATGGCCGGTGTGCGCCATACCGAGTACACTAGAGCGCAAGGACTTCGGAATGATCAGCTGGTTACCTTTGTACAGTAGCCCGTTCTGCTCCCACAAATAGTGCCGGACAGTATAGTACTGCCTGACTCCTTTATCAACATTCCAATTGCCTGTATGAATGGAATTCCGCACTTTGTCGTAGTCACGGTCGCTTGACGCAGCCTTCTTTACCATGTCTATTGTGAGCGCTTTCGGTAAGACAGGAGTGATGTTGTAAACCGCCTGTAGTATCACAGAGTCGGTTGTTTTGGTATGAGGGTTTCTACTGAGGCTGTCCGCTATGTTTCAAGCCCCTGGTTCAAACCGCAAGTTGAAAGAGTAGTGTTGTAGCTGAAGGGCCCATCGCTGCAGACGTGGGGTAGGGCATGATCCCGGCCGAAATATTCCCAGTAACGGCTTATGATCTGTGATGACGGCAAATTCTGGGTCGCCGGCCAAGTAGAAATCATTCTTCTTACATCCGTAAACTATAGCTAATGCCTCTCGTTCAATTTGTGAGTACCTTTGTTCCGTTTCTGATAGAGCTCTGCTGGCAAAGCTGATGGGATGTCGTGACCCATCTCTGTGGATCTGACACAGAATCGCACCAAGTCCGAAGGGCGAAGCATCAACGTACAGTTCAGTCTTATTGGCCGGATTGAAGAAGCTCAGAATGCAGGTCTGTGTTACTGCGTTTTTGAGTTTCTTGAAGGCTTGTTGTTCCACCGTCCCCCAAGTCCAGCGTGCTCTCATATGAGAGAGCTTCCTGAGCGGAGCCGCTATTTCCGCGCAGCGAGGAATAAAATTGTTTAGAAACGTTATTAATCCAAGAAAGCTTTGCAGCTCGGCCTTGCTCGAGGGTTCTTTGAAATCTTTTACCGCCGAAAGGTGCTTATCGGCTGGCTTTAGGCCTTCTTTTGAAAGCAAATAGCCGAAAAAATTTACTCGATTCACAGCAAACTTACACTTTGAGCGATTCAAGGTGACGTTGTAACTCTGAAGGCGTTGTAGGCACTTTTGTAACCTGTTATTGTGTTCTTTCTAGGTATTACCGTGCACCAGGATATCGTCGTGGATCCAGCCGACTCCTTGTATTCCACCCAGGACCTGTGACATCACACGTTGGAGGATT
>JASAND010009688.1:0-77754 GCA_030248195.1 Trissonchulus latispiculum
GGCATTTTTTTAGGGTTTGAAAGGGGCGATTCCCTCCCCCCCCCTAGGGAGAGGGGGGGGCTGGGGGGGGGCTTCCGAAAAGTGGGGGGGGGCGAACCAAAGGTATAAAATACCACCAAAATTTTTAGCGAAAAATTTGCATTTTTAAGGTAAAAACGCAAAAAAATCACTGTTTTTAAGCTTAACAAAAATGGAGCTTATAAGTCCATAAATTAGCTAAAAATTGAAAATTTTTGAAAATTTAACCTCAAAACCTAATTTTTTGACACTTTTGGGCGACCCCCCAAAAAAGTGGGGGGCTTGCCGAAAAGTGGGGGGTGGATGAGAGAGAGGGGGGGGGGCTCCGAAAAGTGGAGGGGGGAACCGAAAAGTGGGGCCCCCCCCCCCCCCCACTAAAAAATGCCAGCCACCCCCCTAACACACCTATGCCCCCCGCCCCCACTTTTTTTTTCGCTGAGGGGGGGTATCCCCTCTTCTTCTTCTTTCTTCGTCATCTTCCTGGACCGTCGTGAGCAGGCTCAATGCGGTTGGACCAACTAGAGTCGGCCCACATCCCGAGAATAGGCCAAGGGCCCTGTGGGGACCCCTCGAAAGGATGTCAAGCCTGGGCCGGGACTCGTCCTAGCGCTCCCTGTGGGCAGGGCAGTGGAGTAATAGGTGAGGTACGTAAGTCTTCTTTCGGAGCTGAGCAGTCAGGGCAGGCTGGGGACGGAGAGATACCCATCCTGTACCTCTGCTTGGCCAGCAGGAGGGAGTTTCCATTACATCTCAACTGTGGGTGAGTTACCCGCTCCTTCCTGCTGAGACCTTGCTCCAGTTCCAGCGAAACAGGTTTATTCCCGTAGAATGTTCCATTTGTATCGTCGGCTTTCCAAAGCCACATGCATTCTTCACGGATATATATATATATCTTTTAACGGCGGTTTTGGCGGTGGTGTAGTCCAACTCCACGTTTTCTTGCTCCATTTCAGTTCCCAATTTAGCAGCAGTGTCAGCTGCTTCGTTGCCAGCAACATCGATGTGACAGGGGTCCACTGAACCGTGACATGGACCCCAATCGTCTCCAAGTCTGCCAGTAGCTTCCATATACTGATGGCCGTCGGTGTATATACCTCGCGGATTGGCAGCCAGCTTTGAGATTACCGGAAAGAGACAACGCGTCTAGTACATACCCTGGCCTCTCTGAAAAGGCTTCCGTCCTCGGTTGCTGCGGCAGCAGCACCAGCCACATCAGCAGCAAAATGATCTTTCGCCCAGCTGAGAGCCTCCCTGAAAGCATATATACGTACGTATCATCATGAAACGCAACAGATGCCCTACATATAATCCGCTTTGGTCTGGATCTTCCACTAGTTCAGGGTGGCCCGGCAAGTTTGCTAAATTTCGGCACCTGGTCGGACCCCCAACTTCCAAAAATTTCAAAGTCCCATAAAATTTGCAGAAAGCGAGCGGGGGCTACAATAATACACCCTCTTCCCCCTCTAGAAGTAGCTTCTGACGCTCTTCAAGATAGGCTATTAAAATCCTATATAGCGCATACGGATAATCCACACTAGCAGTGGGTTTTTTCCAGCATTGGCGGGTGGGTTTTTCCCGCTTGACTATATATATGTTGGCACCTGCTTATATTTGCGAGAAATCGTCAAGAATCTTGTTTTGGTTTTGATGGTTAAGCTAAACATTTTCTGTCGTTTCTGTTTCAAGTGCAGTCTCCAATATTTTTTGGAGCAGTTATCGTGACCAATAGCTATTATAAAATTTTCCTATGCCAAACAGCTCTAATTCTTCTTTTTATCTAGAATGCAGAAGAAGCATGAATGCTTGTATATAGCTGAATTTATGACAGGAGCCAGATAATATTCTGATGTTGGAATAGGCAGTGTAGCTTTCAGCTTTTCCTTTTACCTTTTTTATATTTTGTTGAGTTTATTCCTCCCTGCAGTTTTCTATTTTTAATATTAGTTTGTACTGTACGTACAATGTTTGTAATTTTTAAAATTTCGTTTTTTCTAGTTCATGTATATATGCGCTATTCCTACTATCAGCTGGCGCGACACTACTCCATTGGAATTCTGCAGGTGAATTTCAACTTGTGAAGGTTTTTCTGTAGGAAATTTTGTGGCCCACTTTGTCACAGGGCCATTCTCTAAATAGGACCTGTGATTTACTCTGAAAATATTTCTAATAACTTTTAACTGTGTTTTCAAAAATGGCTATTTTTAAATGGTGGGGTCCATACATTAACATAGGGTCGGATCCGGTGTGCTTGTCCCAAGAAAATTCTGAGGGGGCTTGTTGTACCTTCAATCGAAATTTTCAAGGGGGGGGGGGCTTGTCGCATAAGCTTTAATTACGTACGTATCGGTAATAATAATAATAATAACATCACAATTTTAAATGGATTTTGCAGTAAAATTGTCTAATTCCTGAAAAAATTTCGACATTTTGATCGATTTTCGGGCAAAATAATAAAATGTTTTCTAAAAAAATTCCGACGAAGCCGGACACGTTTCGGAATTTTACTGCGAAAACCTATTTTTCCGGTCATTTCTGCGAACCTCTTTCCTACTTTTATTTACCTCTTGCCCCTGACGGCGGTAGGGCTTGTATCTTGTCCGGGCTGGAGGGGGGCATATGGACCACGACATCCAGGAAACCGTGTCTTACGTCTATATATATATATATATATATATATATATATATATATATATATGTGGAAAATAACTACGGCAAACTTTTCTGTGACTTTGATTGGTTCCTTCGTTTTTTCTAGGTTCTGGTTGAGTGTCCGACCAGTGTTGCTTTGCAGCGCAACAGTCAGCGCGTGCTGATATTCTAGAACGAATGGCTGCCGGCTTGGACCTCCCAGGCTGTCCGAATTTTCCTGGGAATCTGGCTGGATTCGATTTAATTCGGCGACGGTTCCCGAAACGGATTCCGCAAATGATATTTTGAACGCTATCGTGGAATCTGTGAGGCGTCCGGTTTTGCCGCCGGGTAGGTTTCGGAAACTGGTCGTTGCAGGTTCCTGGAATTAAAATGTTTAAGTTTTCATCTGTGCTGAGTTTGTAAACGTTTAATGCTATGTAAGTTTTATGCTTAGTTAATGTGCGAATCGGAAAGGAGGAAGGGGTGACTTGTGGGGAAATAAGACCCAATACTAGTGGGAATCTCTCCCTCGAGATAAAATAGCCTGCTTTCTATTTATTTTGGTGTAGCTAAGCCATAACTTGCTCATAAATTTAGTTTTGGTAGTCAACTGGACTATTTTGGATGAAGCAGTTGCTGTTAAGACAGAAACGTTTGATCAAAAATGGCATTTTGCCATTGGCATTTTTTAAACACCTTTTAGTGAGATGGGGGATGCTTTGCATTTGGGATTTTGGATCGAGCGGAGGAGGGAATCCGAAATCTGGGTTGCGCCCCATACAGCGAATGACCCGAGTCCAATTTTGCCGGAGCCGGAATGTAGAACAGACATTAGCCCAAAATTGAAAAAGTTTCAAATTTACTGTGTTTAGGGTTAAGGTAGGATGTTGGCTTTTGTTGTTTTTCATTGCTTACGTTCGGGTTTTGCGATTCCTTTGAATTTTAGAAATTTTGTAACATTTTACACGAGTGGGTGGTTGTAACTGTCTCCATTTAATTTTCCAAAACTTTGAAATTTTCTTACTCTTCTAATTCCTTACATAGATTACGGCACTCCTACAGGACACTTGCCTAAGCCGGAGCCCGAGATTCTGACGCATCTGTGTCCCCACCACCTAACCTTCCCTCTGAAGTAAACACAGCCAGGATATTTGATTAATGTAGACTGCAGGTTAGTTGGTTAGAGTCCAGGGTCGAGTTGGAAAAGATTCTCCTAAGCCCAGGAACGCTCCTACATCATATCAGCTTAGGTGCTCACTTCTTAGAATCGGTTTTCAAAAGATTCTTCTAAGCTAGAAGTACCATCCCCCACTCCTAACCTTTCTCCTTAGCTACCTGCTTTTAGGCAGCGTCAGCTAAACTTAGGAGAATTCTTTTGAAACGCTTCTAGGAAACGCGTGCAACCACTACACCACTGGGCCAGCAGAGAAGAGCACATATCAACTTCTATATTGGTGCTTACACTACCTAACTCCCTCCTAGACAGCTCCCAGACATACTCCTAAAGTACCCTCCTAGGAGGATATTTAGGAGAATCTTTTGCAACACACCCTAGGCTTAGCCAAGGATTATATACAAGGTTTACAGAACTGCAACTTTTTCCTAACTGCTCGGCTTTGACCGTTCTTGTCCTGTGACTGGTTTCCTTCTATCTGATTTCGTTGCTTAGGTTAAGTTTTATTTGCTGAATTCAAGTGAGAAAGTTCCACACCTAAGTCACACCCGCGGTCGGTCTTCTGCTGGACAAGTTGCGCGGATGCTCTAGTATAGCCAGTTGGGCCACACAGGAGAAGCCAGACTTAAATAAAAGCCCGAGTTCAATTGTGTACAACCGCTTTTATTCTGATTAAATTTTTCATTGTCTTATTTTGTAGAAGGTTGACTATCACCCGAGCAATTGGCGGCGTCAAGATAGGCCAACCTGGAAAGTGTCCTGCATCGGGCCGACGGGACTTTGCGTCAACTGATCCGACTCATCATGAACCAACAAACCTCCTCACCCGCTCTGCCTGAAAGTCGACGTGCGTTGACCCCAGCGACTAAGTCAGCGAAAGGCTGCGATTTTGGAGCAGTTGCTAAATCCACCTGAGGATTTAGGTGATGGTCCCTACTTGGTGACGGCACTGTGAAGATGCTCCCCCGATTCGTAAGAATTCCTAAACTGTCTGAAGATCTTTTGGTCCAGAAATAGTCATTTTATGTATGGCTTTGAACGAAATGGTCCTTTTTATTTGATAATTGTTTAGTGTTAATTGCCTGTTGTTAATGAACCCATGTTGGGTTGATTACATGTTACATTAAATGGCGTGGTTGTTTTAGTGAAGTTAGTCGTGTTGTTGTGTACTGAAGCGTTTTGTGTTAATATTATACATTTTTCACTCTGTGTAGTGCGGGCTTTTAATCGAAGGGTCAGAGCGGGATAGTGTTGTTTCAGTACGCAGCATTTTTAGTTTCAGTCGGTGGACGATTTTTAGTTACAGTTGCAGTCGGGACCGAAAAATCAGTTTGTGTTTCAGTAATAAGTTCAATCAAAAAACTGCAGTTTCTAGTCTTCTGCAATAGTATAAAGCATAAGTTGCTGATTATGCTCCCACTGCGGAATATTAACGACATGAAAACCTTCAAATCTTCAAGTTTTGAGGAAAGACTGGAACTAGCTTCAGTCCGAGTTTCTGTTCGCTACTCAATCTTTTGGTTCAGTCGGCTGTCCTAAGTAATTCCTGTTTGAGTTTCAGTGCATGAATCATTACTACTGTATAGAAGAGAAACTCTGTTTCATGCGTGTTTTCTTTTTTCATTCATTTTTTCATGGAAACCTTTCAAATAATGCGAGCACCCAGGTTTGAATTCTCCGCGTCCGGCTCGGAGCCCTGCCTCCGTTGTTGGAGTTCGCTGTTGCAGGTTAATTGTATCGGAGTGGTGCAGCCAGAAAAAATTGCTTTATTAACCGCAATCGACGTAGGAAAGCCTTAGGCGTTTTTGTAACCGCAAATAACGCAGGAACATATAAAGTGATGCCATACAGGCTTAAAATGATTATTTGCTACTACTCTTCTTCTTTATTATTTCCCCTACTCTTCTTCTAATATATAGCACAATTATGCACTCTTGCGATGAATCTAGTTTTTGATTCATCACTTTTTTCAAAAATTTTCCTTGTTCCTCATTTTCAAGATTTTCGCCGATACATTACTTATAAAAGTTAATGCTTTTCTGTCAAATTTATGGTATATATTTTAGGCTTGGTATATACTTGATAAAGCGGCTTGGATTGATTATATACTGATTGGATCAGTTGTTACGCTGAAATGAGTGTTAACGGTACTTTTGAATGGGATCTGGTGGCGGCAAGATCGATGATTGACGAGACAAATGGTTGGAGAGCGGTATTGCATGAATATTTGACGGAAAACTTAATCGCATGGTTGAGATACGAAACTGGGTGCAATGGTACCGACAGTCTCCGTTTCGCTATAACCGCAGCTACCGATGAATTTAATCAGTCCGAATTGAAAATAGCATATAGTTATGTGTATGCAGGTGGCCGGGAAACATGCGCTTATCATATCCCAGCCCTGTTAGTCAACGGGATGGATTCGCTTGCAATGCCGATTGCAAGTGATATTGCGAGGTTGAAGATCAACGTTCATGGAACCCTTCAACGGTTACCGAAGTTAGCGGCCTCCATCACTGAAGGTCCTGCAGTTAGATTGAATCAATTTGTGGATCGGGTCGATGCGAAGCCTGATCCACATTTTGTGTATCTCTATAATGCAATGCAAAGTCCAGAAAGTCCCTACAGTGATGTACAAATCGTCTGTTCTGATGGAGGGATCTTTTACTGTCACAAAATCGTTCTCATTCGAAGTCCAGTCTTGGAAAAGAATTTAGAATCTGATTTTTCGGAATCAAAGAGCGGCAAAATTGATGTGGACGATTTTTCCAGTGAATCAGTGAAAGACTTTCTGGAATACCTATATCTGGGGAAATTGCAATCACTTAAGGTAAATATTTAATTTAAGAATGAAGGAAAGCTGCGCACCTCCAAGCACCCGATAAAATTGGGCACATGGCCGGACTCGAACCCGCGGTCTCCTGCTTTAACGCGCAGACGCTCTGCCAACTGAGCTACAGGTGCTTGTAGACAGAGTTTAAACAGGAATTCGAATCCAGTGAGTACAACTTCCAACGCACAAGTGCATTTCACACCGACACTTAACGACACCTAGGTTGTGCTTTGTTTCCAGTATTATAAACATGACTTAATTTAATCCAATTCACGTGCCATGAGAGTCCCAGTAGCAGTTTCAAGCAGAGTTGGTCGCGGGCCGGACTTTTGCTACTAGTGTTGTGCATTGGCCGGTGCGGCCAATGGCTGGCCAATGGCCGGCCATTGGCCGGCCAAGCCATTGGCCGTTGGCCGAGAAAATCTCGGCCAGTTGGCTTGGCCGGCCGTTGGCCGTTGGCCGATGGCCGGCCAATGGCCGTTGGCCGGCCAACGGCCAACTGGCTGGCCTTGGCCAATGGCCGAGTGCTGGCCAAGCTCAAATTTACTGATCTTGTGCGTTAACTGTATTGAAAAATGTAATTTTGCTGCATAATATCGTAAACATGTTGCTGTATAAACGTTACATTAGATACAGTACTACAGATTTTCACTTAGATGTCGACAATTTTTATCGTTATTAGCGTTACTTTACATGTTATATTAATATATTTATATTAATTGCATGCAAATTTTAAGTGAGCTAACAACGTAGTTTTAAAATTTGTCTGGCGGTGAACGTCTCATCACTTTATTGCGGTTCTCCAGCAAAATTAATACAGAAATATCCCGGGTTGGAGCTAAATGATTAGAAAAACTACCTATTTTACAAATATTGTCATTTGTAAATAGTACTACTGAAATAAAATTTAATTAAGTTGACGCCTAATTAAGCACGGTAGACGAATAAAAATAGTAAATTCCAGCTCGCCAACGTTGACAAATAGCTAAAGAACGGCCAATAGCTTACGGCCAAGAAACAGCCGACGGCCAACGAGCGGCCAACGGCCAACCAGTTGAACAGCCGACGGCCAACGAGCGGCCAACTGCCAACCAGTTGGCCGTTGGCCATTGGCCGTAGGCCGGCCAACGGCCATTGGCCGGCCATCGGCCCGCACAAGGGTACCCGCTCCGCCCCGCCCCGCGGCCCGCGGCCCGCAGACAAGTGATACCCGCAAAATTTTTCGCCCCTCTCATGTGGAAAACTAAACTAAAACGGAAATTTTCATTTTATTAATTAGGTTTTTCTACTTTATCGTTAACTTTCTTAGTGCGAAAAATACTTTGAAACAATCGAAAAATGCTTTGCAAGCAAATATCAGATGTTTTAAAAATTAAAATAAATAAACGAAAAATAAAAAGCATCATTTCTTAATGACTTTCCAAAAAGTTTGATATTTTAAGGTGGCATCTAAAACTTGGAACAGGAACAGAAATAGGAACAGGAACGGAAGGAATATGATTTCAGGAACAAGAGCAGGAACGAAATCGGATAAACTTCAGGAACCGAAACATGAAATTAAAAATATCATAAGAGGGCATAAAGATATCACAAGACCTCCACATGAACTGCTTGGATATTACCTTGTAATGTCACTATGACTTTTCTTAGTATGCGGATTTAGTCTTACAAATAAGATTTCTATACGTTGGAAATTATGGGTTTAAAACCGACCCCTGTTTGAAATAAGACTCCCGTTCCTGTTACCAAGAGTACATAATAACTAAGAGTGTGACAAGCGTCACGCTCTTAATTATTAAGGTCGGGGACATGATCTGCACGATAACGGCTGACCCCCTACACAAATTAGACCCCAGTGACCCCTCCCACAAATGAGTACCTAGTACACATTTGTGTATGCTCACTCGCTTGTATGTTTATGTGTTGAAGCCAAAAACGTTCTATAAGCAACTGGCCACTTTCGAGCTTCAACACATGAACATACAAGCGAGTGATGGTACACAAATGTGTACTAGGTACTCATTTGTGGGAGGGGTCACTGGGGTCTAATTTGTGTAGGGGGTCAGCCGTTATCGTGCAGATCATGTCCCCGGCCTTAATAACTAAGAATGTGACGTTTGTCACACTCTTAGTTATTATGTACTCTTGCTGTTACTGAAATTAATCTAGAATTGTGGTTGCTGCAACCAAACCACTTTTGGGTCGTGCTCCTGAAAATGGATTTGCTTCTGGTTCGTAAACATAGGTCTCCGTTCCTGTTCTTGTTAGAACCCGGTTTTTGCTCCTATTCCTAAAATTAGGCTTCCAAAAAGCAGACCACTGTTTTGCTCCTGTACATGTACCCGTTCCTAGTTACTTTGTCACTGTTCCTGTGCCTATATATTGGCTTTAGTTCGTAGTTGCCTATTAATCCTATTAATTAATTTGGCTCTAATATTCCTATTAGGCCTATTAATTAAAAGTGGCCTTTTAATCATCCGCTCTTTTAAGCAAAGCAGCACAGACGCACTATTACAGTTCACAAGACTTTCAAAACTAAATCAGAGGTTAAAATACAAATGTAGTATGTTGTGTTTAACTAGTAAATTTCACTTAGTTTTAGACAAAAATATTTAAAATTTCTAGGTTAGGCCCGCACAGATACCCGCGCGGGTAGTGCGGGTATTAAAATTTGGTAATACCCGCCCCGCCCCGTGGGTACCCGCGGGTACCCGCGGCCCGCGACCAACTCTGGTTTCAAGTAATGTCAGTTTCAGGTTTCAATTCTTACAAGCAAAGAATAAGGACCACGGTATTACTCATCCTCCCTTCCACGGCCCTGCCTAGTAACAGCATTCCTGGCTGAAGATCGTTAGGTCCCGGATTTGATTTCCAGCCCGTGCGCTGGTGTTGGGTTTGGCCGAAATTTTTCTTGGTTGCTTGGCTTGGCTTGGCCGGGGTTTTTTAAGGTGGCCAACGGCCAATCATCGCTAACGGCCAACATAGTTTTCCATGATATATGCCAGATGCACCCTCCATGCCAGAAGCACCCCCCTATCTTTGGGGCTTCCCCCACTTGACCCTCCACTCCCCCCTTCCCGCAATTTTTTATGCCTCCCTCAAAAGCTTCTTATTGAAACGGTGGCTCTTGCTCCGTTATATTTGCTGTTCGTTTCCTGAAAGAAGCAGCAATTCTAGAAAGCTTTAGTTTGCTAAATCTGTTTTAAATTGTAAATTTTAGACATCATCTAATCCCAAGAATTTGGCTTTGATGGGCCATCGTTACGAGCTGCCTAATCTCGTTGCCTTTTCTGAGCTACTTCTGATTGAGAAAGTGGATGCGACTTTGGCCGGTGAATATCTTTTGCTGTCGGATTTGCTGAATTTGAAGGATCTGAAAAAGAAATGTTTGGAACTGGTGAAGTCGAATTTGGATGAATTTCAAAAATCTCCGGAATTTGATGACATTCGAGTCAACAAACCGGATTTATTGATGGAATTATTGAAGTTGTGAAGCTTCAGCTCAAACATTGTTTAGAATGTATACTTATTTTTGAGTTTTGATGTTTTGTGTTTGTAATTTGTTTTTGATTAGTTTTCATAATAAATACGAAATAGAAAATTTTTGTTTCGGACCCTAGGTACAAGAATGTATCAGACAGATATTTGTATAGAATGTATCAATTTATCGTCACTGATGAATTCCGGAGTTCGGGACATCCAGCGTCAAGTGCCTCGAAAAGACGAAATCACGACTCCAACAGCATGGTTGTCTATGTCTATAGATAAAAATAATTATTAGTAATGATAGTTGTCTGGTTGCAACCGAAAGTTATAAGCTTAGGTAAATCCACCATTTATGGTATTTGTGTCTACGCTAAAACTGTATGGCGGAAATAATTGGGTTAGTGTGTCTAGGAACCTCGGCTCAAACAGATACTAAGGAACCGCGTCAAAATTACTTCGCATTCCACGAAATATTTTATTCGATTTCTGTTTTTTAGAAGTAAGGTCCGTATGTGCTCATCTCTCCTGGCTCCATAGTCCGGGAGGTCCCTGGTTCGATTCCCGGCGGAGTTGAACCACACAGAAATTGCAAGAGGAACTGCTTTTTCAGTAACAGTCATTCATGTTTTAACGTGAATGCTAACATGACTACATTAGTTGGCACAATATCAAGGGGTTGTCGCTTCAAAGCCACATTAGAGCACCAAAAAGTGGAGGTGAACTGGTTTCTAGAAAATGTGTCTAATGAAAATAACCGTTCTTTAACTGTTTACAAGAATTCCGCATTTACTAGGACTAGGACATAGGCAGGCACCAAATATACATATAATCTTAGGTTCGGAGTTGGTCTGTGATGTCAAAACTACAACAATCAAAGAAATGGGGATAATCCATATAATAGCACATGATTGACAGATTTCACAGCACTATTTCGATAGGATTCGCACCTGACTTCTCAACCATCCGCAATTAGCTCCCCAGAATCCGAAAACCGCATCAGAGTGAAGTGTCGATCGCTATGGTCACGAAAACGGCTACGAAACCGAACATATTACGGACCAAATATTTCCTATTTGAATTGCCGATTCACTATCAGATCTGTCATGTAGACAGTGAAGTGAAACTGTAATCATAAAAATCTCTAAACTGAGCGAAATAAACTCAGTGTCTAGAATTGGGATCTGGACTTGATCACACTTTTCCTGTTCCTCTTTCAATCAAGGTCGCCTCGTGGAAGCTCAGGGAAGTGGAGTTCCAAAGGGACTTTTGGGAATCTGGAATCAACGTTAAACCGCAGCTGATTCTGTAGTAATCTTTGTTCTCATAGAAGCACCTTCTGACAGGATTTCCCGTCAGATTCTTTATTCTGTTCTTTATAGTTCTTATCTCTGGGAGTTCGTTCCTACAAACTGATGCTCCCTACGCGATGTAGCCCTGCCATCAAAATCAGAAAACATTGCATCTGCATTGCAAACATAACAAGCAAATTGGCATGATGGCATAAAGATTGATGTAGAGCGTCTTGTAGCCGTCTTTGCTTTTAGTCACTGAATAACCTAAAACGGCAACTATTTAGTGTTTAGGATTGTCTTGGAAATAAAGACGGATAGACATTCCAAAAGTGCCAATTGGACGAATTAAATCAATTAGAAGCTAACTAATTACGAACATGGCTTAATGACTTGAACAGTTTACGTTGAGTTGTGAGGTGGGGATTTGAAGTCAGGATGAAAAGAAAAGTGGTAAGGGTGGGCATCGAACCGCCCAGTTTTGGATATCTGGTAGAAAACACCCTGCTACTGAGCTGCACTCCCGGACAGGAAAGACTAGAATAGATTACGTATAACGCTTATTTCAAGTGCAACCATTCTATGTCCACTTGAAATGCTGATATTTAACAGAGTTTGTGTTAACTATTTTTAACAATAAAATATCTTTACTAATAATTTAGTCGTTAATAATTTTGATTTCAACAGAGTCACTTCACTAGTAATCAAGCGGGAGATTTGCACAACCACTAGCTGAAGTTACAACAAGTAAACTCATAATGATGCGGTTGTCATTCCATGAGGTTGTTACATTTTCACTGATTCTGAAATGTGGAAGCTACTTTATTGGACATGAATTTCTCCACCCTAACCAAATGTTGAACCCGGATAATTCATTTTTCAGCGGTGAATTCTATTCTAACGCAGAGAAGATATTTCACCGGTGTACTAATAAGAATTCGTCTGTCTGCGCTAAGTGCTGCATGGAAAGAACGGTAGCTGAGGATGCGGGCTATCGATATGCTGGAAGTTCCGCCAACTTTGATCCACTACTCGCCACGTTTCTGTGCAGCAATTACGTCAAACGAGAATACTGTGCCCGAAAGCTCTGCGCAGGAAATGCGACTCTTGTAGACAGTCTAATTGAAGAGACTTACGCGGATATGCAGGACCTTTGTGCGCCGGAAACCTATGAAATCGTAACCTGTCGTGGGATGTGGCATGTGCGCCGTCTGGTTTCAGCGAGTTCGATACGACATTCGAAGTGGCGACCCGACGGTGAATTTGACGACAAAAAGTGCGAATAAGACGAGATATTGTGCAACTTTCCCAAAGGAAATCGACTGTCTCAAGCGGTGTGGAATTGTCGTAAAAAATTTCACTCAAATGAACTACGAACCTGAGTTGGAGGCCCATTCAAGAGAACATCACTGTCACACGTCGGCAGCTGAAAACTCTGCCATGACTCTAAAATCCTGGTTTTCTAATTTGGTTTTTGGTTTTCTAGTTATTCGCAGTACTTGTTAACTAGTTTTTCATATCTGCGACTTAATATTAGCAAAACATATGAAGTATATATGATTTATTTTCTTCCGTGTATATTAACCGCAGGTTGTTTGTTACTGGCAAATTTCGGTCCCTTTATACATAGGTGGAGCCACTCATCGACCCAATATGTGGTGAGTGGGCCCGGTGTTACTGTGAGTTTCCCGTTCCTGGAAAATGGTACAACTGGTCATGCTCGCTTATTTTTTGTTGGTTAGGTTTCCGTTATCAATCCAATTTAAAATCGGGTTGATTTGAAGAAGTTTAATTTATCTTCTAATTTTGTGAAAACTGAAATACAATATAGAACGAATATATAAAGCTTTTAAAATTTGGGGACAGCGTACTTAGTTTGACTTTGAATTTTTCTCTATTTTTCTATTTTTTGATCCATCTTCGAAGAATTTCTGAAATCGAATATGAATCTGAAATCAAATGAATCTGAGGGTGGACACAATCAAAACCATACATCATTCGGTAATGATCAAGCGCAGCCACTTTAGTCCATCTTGTTTTTAAGTCATGTTGCATTGCAGCACTCCAAATGAGGAATTCATACCAAGTATGTTACAGGCTGACAAAAAACTGCGTAATTATTGAAACACAGCCAAGTGTCCCGAAAATTGTATTTGTATATCCTAGTGTTGTTTCAGTAGCCCATTTTAGTTTCAGTTTCAGTTTCAGTTTCAGTCGGCGAACCAAAATAGTTTCCTTTCAGTTTCAGTCGGAGTTTCAGTTTTCGTTTCAGTTCACTATGAAAAGAACAGTTTCCAGCCTTCTGAGTTAATATAAAGCACAATTTGTTATTGGTTTGCCGCTACTTCCGAAGGAAAAGGGCAAACCCTTATTCTCGTCGTGTTATTATTATTATTATTATTGGTTTGCCGCTACTTCCGAAGGAAAAGGGCAAACCCTTATTCTCGTCGTGTTATTATTATTATTATTATTGGTTTGCCGCTACTTCCGAAGGAAAAGGGCAAACCCTTATTCTCGTCGTGTTATTATTATTATTATTATTATTATTCTTCTTCTTGTCCCCCCCTATTAACTCAAGCTAGGCTCAACGCCCGGAGCTGAAATTTGGTGGGTATGTGGGGGTTGGTCCCAAACCTGGCCCATTTTAATTTCATCGCTCTAGACCCACCCAGTCGACCAGGGCAGGGAATTTAATTTTTTAAAATGGTTCTGGTTTAAAGGGGGGTTCTGGTTCTCTGGCAAGGCGATTCTCAAAAATGGTCGAAAACTTTTTCTCTCCAATTTGGTTGAAAAGTTTGTCCTGGGGTAATTCGGGGACGTAGATTCCAAATCTGCAATCGAAGTTTTCTAGCTTTTGTGAATCTCGAGATATGGCCAAAAGTTACACTGTTGGAGACCGCAAAAGTGAGCAAACGGCCCAGAAACGCCTAATATCTGTATTTTTTGAAGTCGTTAGTCAAGTTTAGCCGGTGGATTTGCTAGGACACCCTTTAAAAAGAAGTGTTAAGTAACTTTTAGCGATATTTAGAAGATTATTTCTTATCCCAACTGCCCTTTTGTGGGCAACCATTTTCAGGTGAAGGTGTCAAAAATGGATAAAATCTTTTAATCTCGGATTTGATTGAAAAGTAAGTCCTGGGGTAATTCGGGGGCGTAGGTTCCAAATCTGCAATCGCAATTTCTCTAGCTTTTGTGAATATCGATTTAGGGTCAAAAGTTACACCGTTGGAGTCCGCAAAAGTAGGCAAATTGTTTAGAAAAGCCTAATATCAGCAATTTTTTCGAAGCCGGTAGTCAAGTTGAGCTCGTGGATTTGCTATGACTCCCTTTGAGAGGGTGTTTCAAGTAACTTTTAGCGATATTTAGTGAAAAATTACTTATCCCAACTGCCCTTTCAAGGGCAACCATTTCCAGAAAAGTTCCTTATCCCAACTGCCCTTCCAAGGGCAACCGTTTCCAGGGAATATATATACCTTATCTCAACTGTCCCTTTAAGGGCAACCATTTCCAGAAAAGTTCCTTATCCCAACTGAAGTTTCAAGGGCAACCATTTCCAGGGAATAACCTTATCCCAACTGTCCCTTTAAGGGCAACCATTTCCAGAAAACAACACGGAAAATACTCTTTATCCCCCGTTTGACCGAAAATCGACGCTACAAAATAACCTGCCTAATGAAAGAAGCGGCGGCAAACCATTCATGCCAATTTAGCTTGTTATTATTCTTCTTCTTCTTCTTCTTGTCCCCCCCTATTAACTCAAGCTAGGCTCAACGCCCGGAGCTGAAATTTGGTGGGTATGTGGGGGTTGGTCCCAAACCTGGCCCATTTTAATTTCATCGCTCTAGACCCACCCAGTCGACCAGGGCAGGGAATTTAAAATTTAAATTTTTAAAAATCGAAGGTGGTGGTTCTGGTTCTCTGGAAACGCCTATTATCAGTTGTTTTTCGAACTCGTTAGTCAAGATGAGCCGGTGTATTTGCTAGGACACGGCTTAGAATGGTATATCAAGTAACTTTTAGCGATATTTATTCGAAAATTTCTTATCCCAACTGCCCTTTTATGGGCAACCATTTTCAGGTGAAGGTGTCAAAAATGGATAAAAACCTTTAATGTCCGATTTGGTTGAAAAGCCGGTCATAGGGTAATTCGGGAACGCAGATTCCAAATCCGCAATCGAACTTTTTCTAGCTCCTATGGATCTCGAGATATGGCCAAAAGTTACACTGTTGGAATCCGCAACAGTGAGCAAATTGTTTAGGAAGCCTAATATCAGTGTTTTTTTCGAACTCGTCAGTCAAGTTGAGCTGGTGGATTTGGTAGGACACCCTTTAAGAGGGTGTATCAAGTAACGTATAGCGATATTTAGTGAAAAATTAGTTATCCCAACTACCCCTTTAAGGGCAACCATTTCCAGGGAATGTTGCTTATCCTAACTGCAACTTTAAGGGCAACCATTTCCAGAAAAATTCCTTATCCCAAATGCCCCTTTAAGGGCAGCCATTTCAAGGGAATGTTGCTTATCCCAACTGCCCCTTTAAGGGCAACCATTTCCAGGGAATGTTGCTTATCCCAACTGCCCCTTTAAGGGCAACCATTTCCAGAAAAACTCTTTATCTCAACTGCCCTTTCAAGGTCGACCACTTCAAGAAAAACTACTTATCCCAACTGTCCCTTTCAGGGCAACCATTTCGAAAGAATGCTTCTTATCCCAACTGCCCCTTTAAGGGCAACCATTTTCCACGGAACGGAAAACGGAACGGAAACAAACGGAAAATGCTTTTTCCCACCGATTTGATTAAAATCGACGCTACAAACGTACCTGCGTAAAGAAAGAAGCGGCGGCAAACCATTCATGCCAATTTAGCTTGTTATTTGTTTATTTGTTTATTCAGCGTCCCCTGCAGCTACACTAACAAAATCAAGGCTAAAAACTTTCAAAATTTCAAGTTTTAAGGAAAGACTGAAACCTGTTTCAGTCCGAGTTTCAGTTTTTTACCTAAATTAGTTTCAGTTTCAGTTTCAGTCGGCAGCCTAAAAAGTTTCAGTTTCAGTTTCGGGTCTCTTCCCAAAATAGTTTCAGTTTCAGTTTCAGTGACTGAAACATCACTAGTATATCCGCGTGTGCAACCGGGTCAGTACGGGTCACTTTTTGGACCGGATCACCTGATCAAGAGTCTCTATCTAGTCCTGACCCGGTGATAATGAATCACATCAATAGTCACATATTTTTTATTTAAATAATTGCAAATAATAATAATAAATAAATGCATTAAAAATTTTGAAAAATTTAGACTATAAGGATACAATAACATATTTTTTCTTCACTTTTTTAAAAACAACAATTAATTGTGCCTTATTTAACGTTTTTGGATCCGCTCACTGAACATCTTTTAAATATAATCATAATTTTTTATGGGTTTTGGGATATTCTGGAAATTCGGGTCTCGGGGTCGCGGGCCAAGGATAAGTGTGTCACGGTGTGATTTTTCTCCCTTGAAAATTTTCCCCCCGGAAAAATTACACCGGTGTGGATTTCCCCCCCCCCGGAAAAACTACACCGGTGCGAATTTTCCGGGGGGAAATTTTGCACCAATGCAAGAAATAATGCAGATTTCTGTTTATAAATTCAGTTTGGTTCATAATCGAAGCTACTAATTGTGCTTTGAAGATGGAATATGATTAGCGTAATCCGCCAAAATAATTATTTATTATAATAGTTCGACTGAGATAGAGATACAAAATTAAATCGAAATATATAATAAATAAAATTTTTTGAAAAATCAAACATTTGTAGGATTGATTATTATCATTATTGCATTCAATTGCTTATTTTGCATTTGATAAACCTTAATAAGGATGAAATCCTTAAATAAATAATAACTTTAGGTTTCTAATATTTTATGTTTTAATTCTCTAAGTAAAAATAAATAAATTGAAAAAATATTGGAGATTTTATCTCCGAGCTCAAATCTGTATGTAGGGCAAAGGTAGAACGAGAATAATAATACTCAATTTAATTAAAATTTATTTTTTAGTTCATTTTAGAAAATTCATTGAATTAAGCTGAAATAAAAATTTTCAGTTTGCAAATTGAAATCTCAATTAATTCAAATTAATCTAAATTTTCCACGTTAACCTGAATTTTGCAAACTTTCCTCTCAAAATTTCCCTAAGGAAAGATTTCACCATTGAGCTGTGGTTGAACTCTGAGTCTAAAATTTCCAAAATTTCAATTGTGTTTTTATTTTATTAAGAAAGATACTTATTTAATAAGATTAGAAATTAGCAATGATTTAATTGAATGATTCTTTATTAGCTTTTGCATTGCATTGCTTGCTGCATAGGTTATATATCTATGAAATAAACAAAAATAAGTTTTAATTTGACCTATACCTTTTCCTGTTTAACGGCTTGGGCTCGGAGATAAAAGTTTCCATGCTTGAATTTTTGCATATATTTTCACTCAGAAATAAAATCATATAATATTAGTGTATAAGAAATATTAGAGTTGCTTTTATCATAAAATTTTCTTTATTATATGCTTTATCAAATGCGAAATAAGCAGTAGAATGTAACAATAATTTTAATTAATCCTTCAAAATTTCTGGCTTTTAAAGAATTTTTATTCATTATATATTTCAATGAAGTTCATTTTGTATATGAGTTATTGGCATTTTAGCGTTTCAGGCTAATTATATTCCACCATCAAAGCATAATTAGTTGCTATATTTATGAGCAAAATAAACTGAAATCTGCATTATTTCTGGCTTTGGTGCAAAATCTCCCCCCGGAAATTTCACACCGGTGTAATTTTTCCGGGGGGAAAATCCACACCGGTGTAGTTTTTCCGGGGGGAAATTTTACACCGGGGGAAAAACTGCATCGTGAAATAAGTGAACCTATTACATCACTATTGTATACTACTGTTTTATCTAACTACTGAAAATTTTTGCGCAATCAGACTTTTCCTTTGATCGCTAAGAAATCTGGTCTCGCAGTTATTCTTGCTCTCACAAGCATTTCCAGTGCATCCAATTTCCGAAATTCTGGGATTAAATTAAAAAAAATTGAGCAATACCATATATAATAACATAGTACGTACATTTGATTCTAATCTCTTAGTTTATTCGGTTATACAGCAATCAAAGAATCCGAAAAATCCAAATAATTGCGGAAAAGACAAAGCTAGAAATTTGGGTGGCAGACTTCACAGCACCGCTTCGATAGGATTCGCACTTGGCGTCCCATCCGTCCACAATTCGTTTACCAGATGCCGAATACCGAATATCAATGTAAGTACGAGTAATACCTGTGGCAAAATCTTTGTCACAATGGTCATGAAAGCTTTTCTGAAATTGGATGTACTGAGGACAAAACGTTTCCGACTCGAATTGCCGGTTCACGATCAGATCTGCCATGTAGACTGCAAAACTGTTGGCGTAGCAGTGATAGGCCGAGTAATGTAGGTAGGAATAGTAGTCTGTGTCTAGAAGGGGAATTTGGAGTTTGTCGCACTTTTCTTTCTCACTTTTCAGAGTCACATCGTGGTGATTTAGCGAAGTGGAATTCCAAACTTGCCTGACGTAAGCGCTAATCAAAAACTTCAGATTACAGCTGAATTTATAGCACGCTCGGTTCCCATAAAAGCACTGTTTGACAAGATTTTCTGTCAGATTTGTTATGGAATTGCAGATTTTCATGCAGTCCATATGCCAATCTCTCGTAGTTCTATCGTAGATGCTGCTTCCCATGCAATTTGCGGACACCATTAGTATGAGAATACATTGCTGCATCATCATCGCAAACAAGTGGGCTGTTCAAGTGCTGGATGATATCTTGTTAATCGCCGAAACAAAAACGTAAACTGAAAAAAAAACTTTTTGGGCTGAAACTGAACCATTGAAACAGTTGAGTGCAGGATCTGATTACCTGGGCTTGTAATTCATTGGGCGTTTGAGTAGGATTGGTGTGGGGCGAAATGGGGGGGACCTCGCGTAAATTGGCGCCCCCGTTGTTGGCAGTTTCGTAGTAGAGTTAGTAGGGTACGTTTGAGAAGAAAATTGGAAGGATATGTGCCAAAAATAGCCAAGTGCTGCCTGGTACTTTTGTGTTCCAGTATTAATTTCAATGCAATAATTATCTGCGCAACAGGTATGCTGTTTACGTGTTCATTTAACCATGATCTTTTCCCGAAATACTATGTGGGTTTGCATCCAATACTGCAGATGAAGCAATCTTATGGCTATGGTTGCTGCAGGATTGTTACTGGTTGTACTTGCGAGCGTAGATTCGATAAAAAGCTACAAGTCGAGCAGAGACCGAAAGAAAGACTGCATGACAACCTGCAATTCGATTGTAAATCTTACTGCAGCAAATCCTATCATGAAGTGCTCCTTTGGTAACAGAGTCTGCTATAAGCTTAACTGTCATCTTGGCTCGTTGGAGTCTCGATACGGCAACCACTTCTCGAAAACCGCTAGCTCTCGCTACTTCAATGATATATACCATGCTCGATGAGAAGAATAAATGTGATGCACTTGAAATTCCCGATCTCAACACTAACGAATACGTCGGTACACAAACCTACCTTTGTTATACCTGCAGTTTTAGAGTTGTCTTGTCTGAACTGATAGAAAAACAACAGTTTGAGTCGAAAACATTCTGATCCAAATATGCCCAATTTCGCAACAATAATCGTGATAATTGTGACAAAGATTTAGTTTGAACTCTGCTGTTTTCAAGTTCTGAACGAGATCTCTTCCAGCGCGTGGTGGAAAAAGCTCCTGTAAAGCTAGGTTTTTCGAATGATTTCGTTAACTTAAAATGTGGTAATATTAACCAGATTTGAGACTCACTCCCAGCATTCAGTTAAAATGAAACTGAAAATACGGTATATTTAAAAACTTAATCTTCATCCTAAAGTATAACTAGGGTATAATTAGCAGAATTCGATTGTTTAGTTGGTGATAATTCAAGGCAGGGCCTACGACAGCAGCTAGCTTCCATGTGCTTTGGCTTAGTACTGTTTCTTTGCATAAATGTTTAGCGCAGAGACATACTTACTGGAGAAACTGGATGGGTTTCACAAAATGGTGAACATTCACAAATCCCATTGGATGCGGAAGAGTAAACGGAAAATTAACACTGCAGGGTGGAATCAGCCCACAGGAAGATGGGTAAAATTACAGTGTGCCAGCAGGAACTGGAAGTTAGTTGATTAATTTTTTCTGTTATGTATTTGCAGAACTTAGGATCCATGGGAACAAAGTGCACCAACATATTATATGCTGGAAATTTGTGATTGTTGATAGACAAAACGTTAGCTAACTGAAGTTTATGTCAGATCAGTAATAGGTGTGGCAGGTGGAAAAGGTCCTTCTATGCCTATGCTGCATCTTGAGATAAACAGAGTTAGTATTTAATGAAATTCTCTTAAATTACTCCGGACAGCAGCAGACATTCCTTTCTTTCCTATTTGAGACTTGACCTCCCTCTGACCCTTTTCTGCAGCCAGGGTTTTTATCACAATTGCCTTCCAAGTGGGCACTTCTAGTTTTCAGCCTACGAAAAATTGTGGACGATTGGGAAGCCAAATGCAGACCCTATCTACATATCAAAACCTACAACCAATCTTCTACCTTTATTTTTTGTGCAATCTATGTAACTGGATGGCATTTCTTTGGTTATAATGGCTTCTTTGGTCGTAATTAAAATGGCTCTCGTACGCAGACTACTACCAAACTTATGAAGACTACTTACTTACTTACAAAAATTCCTACGTCCATTTCATATTTCATTCTTCTTGGTTTTTTGCTTTCTACATTTGAAAAAATAATGGTACAAATGGGTGATAGATGACTCCTAATAAAAGATAAATATGCCTAATACCGATAGTAGTATAGATGATCAGTACCCCCCAATCGTCATAATGCCAATTGCAATTGTCATAATTCCAATTGATACCGTGGGAATAAAATCAGGTGTTGCTGATAAAAACTAAAAGTTCCCACGTAACAATCGAACAATACTTCTTTTCTTGCAATAATCATTATTCCGATTGATAGCAAATCTTGCTGATAAGGCAGCCACTGACACAAACAATACCTTACAAAGACAAATATATGACAATCTGTGCCTCTTCGGTGACACAAAATGATTGTAAAGGAACGCGGGATGCCAACGGCGCCCCGCCTCGCCGCGCCCCCTCCCAACCAGGAAAGGAAGGCGGAGGGGGAGTGAATAAATTGAGCACGTCGCTGTGCACCAATGAAACCTTATTTGTTAATGATGTAGCCCTAGCGTTGTGTTACATACGTTAGCCAACACGTTGGTTTTATTGCAGAAATGCCATTGAGCTATTTATGCTGCTGCCTAGTTGCTGGTCCGCTCCTTCATCAGGAGGGGGTGATAAATAGCTCAATGACATTTCTTTTGCAATGACTTCCAGCATTTGCTGTTGGGTATATATTACCATGGAAACGTAACTGTAGTCATTTTCAGAATTCACAATAGCAGAATCAAGCGGATTTTATGTATTTTGTCCTTCAAATGTAAAATCATATTTAACAGTACATAGTATGGCCAACGTCGACGTTCCACTATGTAAAATCATTCAACTGGACAACTCACCTGCTTTCAAAGTTGGACTCATTGATATCAGCTTTCCTCTAGTAATAAACAATGTTGATGATTCAGATGGAAACAATGAAATAATTGTGCAGATAAAAGATTCCAAGAAAGTCATTTTAAAACTGCCAAATCTTGTTACGATAATGCTATGGTTATTACTACAAAATTTAATTCAATAATTGACAAAGTAATCGAATTGAAGAACAAATTCATGTAATGACAAAGCGGCCAACAGAATTGCATATGATTTTTCGGGAGATTTTGTTTTAGTGCAATTTTCAAATGGAATATGAGCTATTATGTGATTCATTCCGAATGTGGACAACACCGGCAGTTCAGAAGTTGCAGAAAAGCTTGTAAGTTTGCTGGGAGGCTATTATTCATTGTACATATATTGCTCTGTTGTAGACAAGTCGTTGGTAGGCGACGCAACAGCAAATCTATTGCGCGTGATTCATATCATGTCATTGTCATGTTATTAAACTGCACATTTATTCGCTTAGCGCGTCGATTCCCCGTGGGATAGACAGTAGCTACGCACCCAAAAGCTTTCTCAGTCCGATGGGGACCGATGTGTTTGTCTAGCAGTTTGTAAACCTGATCTCGCTTAGGGACGTTAGAGGCTTTAATTATGACCAGGTCACCCACTTGGTAATTAGGTTCTACTGCTCTCTTATTGAATTGTTCGTCCTGCACGCTTCTTGCGGCAGCGGCTTTTTCACGGACCAAGGACCAGGCAAGTTGAATGGCCTCAGCCTCACAAACATAATCAAAACCAGAGCATTTGTGATCGGTAGGGATGGCAACATTGGTCGCACTAAGGTAGAACAGGCCCAGACATGGAGGAGATAATGTGGAGTTTCCCCGGTTGTCGCATTTATGGAAGTGTTATAGGCAAACTGACAAAAGGGAACCATGTTGTCCCATTCGAGATGGTTCTCAGAAGTCGTTGCTGACCTGTCTAGGAGTGTTCGGTGCCAACGTTCAATCTGACCGTTAGCGGCGGGGTGGTAGGTAACGGGTGGTTGAGTCTGCACTAGCGCACAAATCTCCTTATTTAACGAGGTGACAAATTCTTTGCCCTGATGTGAAATACAGGTTTTAGTGGAGCCATATTGCAAAATAATGAACTCTAAGAAAGTTTGCGTGACTGTGCAAGCGGCTTTGTTCTTAATGCGTACGGCTATCACGTATTTTGAGAAAGCATCAGTGAAACTGAGAGTGTGCCACTACGCAATTGATGTGTGCTACAAAACCCTCGCTCTCTTCCTCTTGGAGCGTCACCCTTGTCCCCTTGTTTTCCCTTAGCTATATCGACAAACGTTGAGTTTCGGGAGAGACCGTCGGCACTACGCAGTTGTGGGTTATTTCTATGTTTGATCTCAAAGTCGTATTCTGAGAAGGTCATCTGCCAACAGGCTAAACGTGAGTTCCGCGGGGAGTGCTTCATTAGCCATCTAAACTTAGAGTGATCGGTAAACAAGGTGAAGGGTGCCCCCCATAGAGATGTGCCGGAAATGTTCGATGCCGAGGTCAAACATTCCTTGTCATGGGTCGAATAGTTTCGCTCATGCTTCTTAGCAATCTTAGCAAGCAAGCATAAGCCACAGCACGATACTTTCCATCGTCCTGTTCCTGAGAGTGAACGGCACCCAACCCGAGGTCAGAGGCCCTTTGCTAGGTCAGGATGTGCTAAAAGGCTATCAGGCTCTTTTTAACAGCTTAAATGCTTGTTGATGTGCATTATTCCAGGCGAAACGTACCCCCTTTTGCTTTGAAGAATATAGTGGTGCTGCAACATGGGCGAATTCCTTCATAAACTTGGTATAGTAAGCACGCATTCCCAGGAAGCCTTCCACACCCTTAATAGTTTTTAGTACGGCCAGGTCATGTTAATGGCCTGAATTCGTTCCATAAGCGGCTCAACCCCTTGTTCAAAGCTAATATGCCCAAGTAGGTGACGGACGTCTTAAGAAAATGGCACTTCTCAGCATTCATTTTAAGATTGGCAGCGCGTAAATGATCGAACACCACTTGCATAATCTCTAGGTGTTCCGAGAAAAAAGTTTTAGAGAAAATGAGAATGTCATCTATGTAGATGATACACTTTTTCCACTGTAGGTCACCCAAAATACGCTCCATGCAACGTTGAAGTTCCCGAGAGTACAATTCAACCCGAAGGGCAAAACGTTATATTCGAGCTGCCCGTGAAAAGTATTGAAACTGGCTTTAGCCTTGGATTCCTCGTCCAGTTTGAGATTGTACCCCTTGCTCAAATCTATAGTGGCGGGAAACTTTGCTCCCTTGACGGAAGTCTTGATATCATCTGTCCAGGGTATGGGATAGACATCAGGATCACTAAATTTGTTAACCTTGCGGAAATCGACACACAGGCGCAGTTTTCCCCCGATTTGGGCACACAGATCATAGGCGAGCTCCACGGACTGGTAGAGGGATTAATGAGGCCAAATTTGAGCATCTCAGTTAGCTCTTCGAGGAGGAGCTGTCTTAAATGGACTGGCAGTCTATAAGGTGTAGCGTACATAGGATTTGCTGCTTCCGCCCACGTACCCTACATCCCGAAAAACGTGCACTTTCCTATGTCAAATGGTGCTGGATAACACTCCTGGTTTTCGTTCAACAGTCCCAGCAATTGTTCCTTTTCGAAATATGACAGGTTATTCTCGTCAAATGAAATTTTCCTCATCGGCTCAGACAAATCTTCTAAGGTACAAGGGCGAGGACGCTTACAGGTATTAACCCTTAAAGCCTGGACCTTGTTCAGTCGTCCCATCTTATTCCTAAATTAGTTGCTCAATCGTATGGCTACGTTGCCTCATTCTGTAATTTGTGGTAACGTGACTGTCCTGAAGTTTCTACTGACCCTGGCCTGGGAATCATATTTCCAAGGGTCAAATTGTCATATATAGTGACACTTTGGCCAGTCATAAGTTCCAAGCCTAACCCTAATCCACAGGGAGTAACCCACCAGACAATAACGCACTCTATCAAGATTATGATGATCACGATGGTGAACCCTTGGTTGAGCTGCAGCGGTACTAAAGGCAAGTGCACATACTTCCTCATCTGATTATGTATCAGGTTTTTGGCCTGCTCGTTTTTGTATTCCGCAGTGGAGAGTTCGGTAAAGTGGAGTGGGATTCGGCCTAACGGTGCAGGAACCACCATTTCTTTCAACTCAGCTGTGGTAACCGTAGTTCTAGCAACCCCTAGAGTACTGGTGAGAATGGTGTTCCCAATTATGAGGTATTGGTACTGCCCATGTTCAAGCCAAAGGGTGCCTGTATTTAGCTCAGCGACTCTTTCAACCTCGGCAACATGGTTCAGAGCAGGTGACCTTGCGACAATAATGTCAGTATAGTTAGTCCTATTCAATACTCCAGCAGGCGTTGTCCGATACACCGTGAAGTTGTCTAAAACTTTGACCTGCGCGTACTCTGAGCAACCCGCGTATTCCTTTTCTAAGGCCTTTTCCGAAAATGAACTCAAAACTTGCAAACACTTAGCCTTAAGACTGGTAATGATAGCATTCGGAGGGCAGAACCATAATCCGGGTGCGTTTTGCACTCAGAAACATCAATCTGATTTACTTCACCTGAGTCTTAGGTGTTTTCTTATAATTTCCTTGAGCGTCTGTAAATTCACTAAGCAGGGCGTTATTTCAGATCGTAAACCAGCATGCATAACAGAATTTAGCCCATCGCGCAAGGAGGAGGTGAACATATGAGCTAGCAGCTACGCATAAATTTGTGGCATGTACGAGAAATTCGAACATCTGGCTTTGATTATCAGGGTGGCCAAGTTGCACGGTGCGATGTAGGAAAGCGTAGACGAGCTCGCTTTCGAGGACAATTTTTTGCCCAGAGTCCGTAATTTTAAGCGGTTCCTCCCTCAGAAGTTGAAAACCCCGCTCTACGGCCTAGACTTATCTAGCTTTCCCATATGGTAGGTATTGGCCAAACTATTAGCGATGCCACCTGTTCCCAGGGCTCCCGCTAGGAGAAATTCGATAAAACGCTTCGACCGACTAGTTCTTTCAAGCGGTGAGTAAGAGGAACCAACCCCAAGAGTTGAGCGGCAATGGTTAGCCAAAAGTTTAGGACAAAAGTGTGTGTTCAGAACGCCACAGTATAATTTGCGAAACTCGGTTTTTTAATTTGTTCGATTTCTCTGTCGAGAAAGTCATGCTGCGGGCAGCTCTGGTTTATCATTTGAACGCAATAGTGGTCGGCTTTCGATTTCCCAGTGGTCAGGTCAATCCAGCCTTCTTTACTCCCCATTCTGGCGGTTTCCAATGTGGAGTTATGGGAGGTATGACGAGCTGACGTATCAAGGCGAGATACTCAGTTTTCTGTGATATGACTAAGATCCCGGCTAGGCAAAGAACTGCACCCAACAAAGATAAAACGACTGTCCCAATTTTAGCAATTTCGTCTGCCAAAAATGGGAGGAGGTAGCGTCTGAGTAGGTTTGAGCGTGAGCCGAAGTGACCAGAGCCGTCATAAAAGCCAGAAGGTAGGGACGGCAAATTTTCGCAAAACCCCAGTCCCACATATACAGACAAAAAGGGCATAAACAGTATTGATAAGAATGTCTCTAACTCCTGTGTGGGAGTCCGTTCATCTCCATTCCCACTCGCCTCATCAATCAACTCATCAGTGCGGATTTCACATTGCACAGCTACAGTGGAACGTTTTGTCTCATTCTGTCCAACTTTAGAAAGAATATCATACTTGAAAGCTGGTCTCTCCTTTTTCATCACACAACTTGAACTGACTGGAATGAAGAGTTCTTCCTCCGTAGAGGTCACAGAGCTCAGGCTCAAGGATCTTGCACTAGCAGGTGGTAGAGTCAGTGGGTTAGGAACGTAGCAAGGGCACACCAAAGGTCACCTACACATCATGATTTTATGTTCTAAATGCGGAGAAACTAGGCAGCGCTTGGAATGCATCATACAATTCCGTGGTATATTTCTCATCGATCTAATTAAATACTGTCCAGAGGAGTCAGATCCTGAGCTTTGTCGACGACGGTTATCACCGCGGCGCTGTTGGTGGTCAGAGTAACGCCCACTACTACCCGAGTCCGAGTGCCCGGACCTTCGATACCCCCGGTGGTTACTTTCCTGGTCCCACTCCCCTGTTGGGTCTTAGAATAAGAGACTGCGAATTTTGGGCAGTATTCTCGCTTCATCTCTGCCGGCATGTCCCCCCGGGAATCCCGTCGATCCCAGTCCTGTCTACGTTCGTAACGATATTCTCGGGGTTCTCCCCAATCCCTATAGTTTGAAGACGTTTTTTCTTCCCGTGAATCAAAATACCGGGGACAATCCTTGCGTCGGTTTGAATCATAGTTTTGTAGAGAAAGTATGTAAATTATTCATTTATGCATTGTCACACTGTTGTTACACGCTCAATACGTTTTCGGCCTTAGCCAGCGTTTGGCTTAGCTAACGTCATCATTCTATTTGGTTGGTCGGGGAGGTGTTGATAGCTGGGGTGTAACTATTGGGTAGGTGATCGAACTTGGGGGCACTGTATGCGCATGTCAACTTCTGGTTGGGGGGGTGGGTTTTCTAAGCCCCGCCCACTTTGGGGGTCTCCCTTGAAAACTCCCCAATACATCAGTTGTGTTAGTTTTCTTTCCCCAACTCCAGTCGGTTATAATCGCTCGTCGGTCGCCCGATTATCATCTACTTTCGTTTTGGTTAACGCTCCGGTGTCTCCTCTACACCTCCGCTCTCCCTCTGGGGTGTACACTGTACTGGGTTCATTCAACCCCAAGGTTTGTTTGTATTATTGTGTGTGGTTTGTCTGTCTGGGAGTGACTGTCTGTCGGGGCTTACGCCCACTGTATGTACGTACGTTTACTAAGCCATTTGTTCTGCGGCTTTGTTGTTTTGGTAGGTTAGGTTAGTTGACTAACAGTAGCACTCTAACATCAGACTGGTTTACTCTAACGCAGACAAGTCCACTAAGGTGACGCGAATAACAGACAGCAGACAGATACTAATTTGCATACGCAACAATCACTCAATAGTCAGTTAGTCAAAGCACGTGACAAGCTCACTGCTACATTAACAACATTGCCTAATGTTACTGTTCAAATGGAAAAAGGGCCTCAATCATTCCATTTCAACCGAATAAAACCTTACTTCGACCGAAAAAATATCAGCGGGGAAAACCTGGTCAAGTCCCGATCCCACTTAAGCCGAAAAGCGAAAGATCGTTCTAAGAAAATATTTTTGTGATGTTTCAGATCCTGGAATACGTCAGTCAGAATCATCCCCTGCATCGGTCTTTTCCTCGACGATTCGAGCTTTGCGGTCGGCGGTTTACATCTATCGAGCATGCGTTTTGGTACACGTGCGTCCGTCAGCATGGCTATCGAGATCTGGCTGATCGCGAGTTGTGGGAATTCGCACATACGAAGCCATACCAACTGCAGACCCGCATTGCTGAGTTGGGATTCAAACCAATTGCCCGATGGTACAGCATCGCTGCAGAAGTCTATAAATCATTGATCCTTCATCCCTTTATGGACGAGGTAGAGATCAGCTCCTCAATGAAGCAGTTTCGGAGCCACACCGATGTCCGATTTCTTTGTGTTGGGCAAACCGATTATTATCGGGGGTGTGGACTTCGGGAAGCGAAAGTTCGCATCTCCACGAATCTCGACGACCTTCCTGGTCAAAATCGATATGGCGTGCTTTTGGAGTTGATCTTTTCCGAACTGCGTCAGGGTAAATTGAGTACGGAGTATACGGCCAATGAACTTTTTGACCAGCGGATCCTGAAGACCCGGAAACCCTGGGCATCTGTATTGCTTTTGGCTGATAGCCAGGGCAAGTTCCTCGTGGACATCGCGGCTGGTAATATCGTCTCTGTCAGCGGTGGGTATCCTTCCCGGATTTTGAATAAGGCGGCTAAGAAGGGATTCCAGTTGTCATCGTACCAGTACGTCATCTTCCTGTGCGGTGTGAATGTAGCCAAACGAAAATATGGCTTCTGGTTGGATCAATGGGACGTTTTGAAAAGGTCAATCCGCAATCATCCCAATCAAATCTTCTTGGTTTCGTTGCCATATGCAACTCGCCGCGTCCGTCGAGTTATTTGTTTAACCAGTTCATGAAGGACCGCCTTTCTCAATTTCCTTCCGTTTTCGTCGTGGATCCTACTGATTACTCTCCATTTCAGAGTAATCGCACCGGTGATATTGATCCTATGTATTTGGAAGACGATCGATTCCATCTTTGTCATCGTGGGCTGCGAGAGCTCATCGATGTCTGGTATGATGTGGTCCCATCGCTTGGTGCGTTCCCGTACAAGCTCCATCCTACCCCGTACTGGTTGGAAGAACTTCCTGCCAAAGAATTGCCAATTTTGAAGAGACATTCACTATTGCCCAAGCCCTCAACTTTGAATTTGAACTCTGGTATTCGACTGGGTGATTTGCGTTGAGTTTTGTTTTTGACTATTACTAATATGTCTTTGTTTTGCTGTTTACTTTGTTTGTTGTTTTCTGTATTAACTAATTGTTTTTCTCTGAGTTTCTTACTTTGTTTATTGTTGGACTGAGGGACCAGTCCCCTCGTAGGGGGGAGGTGTAGCAGTGAGCTTGTCACGTGCTTTGACTAATTGACTATTGAGTGATTGTTGCGTATGCAAATTAATATCTGTCTGCTGTCTGTTATTCGCGTCACCTTAGTGGGCTTGTCTGCGTTAGAGTAAACCAGTCTGATGTTAGAGTGCTACTGTTAATGTTGTTAGACTAGGCAGGTAGGAATATCATAATTGTTTGTTTAACTTTATAGTTTGGCGAGGCTTCCCCGTCCTGGTTTCTGACAGCCAGGTCCGTTCATTGAGCGACTGATCTTACGACAATTATTTGTCGGGTAGCCAATTGGAGAATCACATTTGTGCTACATTAGCCTGCCAGGTGGAAAACTGGTTGAAGCTGGTCTTCTCAGTTTTTCCGGTCCGTGTATGTTTTTGGGAATTTTTTCCTGTGCCTGGTGAAAAAATTTTACCTTTACAGGTAAAATTCCTGATCGCTGATCCATCCTGTGATCTGGAACTCCTACCTATTGGTCTTTTCTACAACTGCCTATACCAATTACTTGGTTTTTTCCTGTGTGCCTATCTACGCACGTGCCACTATTGATTTTTTTCTGGGTCCTATTGTTGTCAACTCTATCAGCCTTACGGCTCTATATCCATTGCACTGTTAGTGTACGTATAATTTTTCATAGGGCTGAGGTGTGTCTGTGATGTCCGTACGTAATTCATTGTGGGAGTGGTATACGGGTTTAGTGGGGTCAACATAGTGAGTTAGTTCTTAGGGACATTTTTGTGGGATTTGAGTTAGTTATATAATAAAATCGTAGGCCTATTTTATCATATCATTTTAATCTGTAATTTACCGTCCTGGTTCCTGACAGCCTGGTCCGTTATCTATTGAGCGACAGATCCTCCGACAATTACTTGTCGGGTAGCCAATTGGAGAATCACATTTGCGCTACAGTTTCTGTCAGGATTATTGCGAGACCATTTCGAGGAGTTTCGAGAGTCTATTCCCACCCGAGTTTCGATAATAATTTCGCTCAGAATTTTGGTTGCCACTTTTGTAGAAACCTCCACTGGACTATCCACAATCCCTTCTTACGCGGCCGGGCTTGTCAGAGCTAAAACTGGTCGTTCCAGGCGGAAGTTCACGACCCTTATCCGAACGTTAGATCCCCCAATTTCTTTGTGGTTTCTGCCTCCAATTTCCCAAACGGATTTTCAGGTTCTTCCCGGCTTTTCTCTGCCTCCGCAGTGGCGGCTGGAGCACCCTTTTCACTCATAAAATTAGTTCTAGAAAGGAAGGGTAAGCGTCCCCAGGACATTCACCTTTTGCCTGTAACGCTTTTTCGACAGCTAGTTCCAATGTTTTACGCCGGTCGACACCCGAACCTTAAGATCATTTCTCAACCCAAACAGAAACAATCGAAGTTTGATCAACTCCTGCTGTTTTTCACTGAAGTCATCCTCTTCTTTAAAACTCAAACGGGCGTATGGATTGAGACGCTTCAAATAATCAGTAACTGTCTCACCCTTTTCTTGTTTTACTGAAAACATTAGCGAGGAGGCGTGCAGCGACATGTGGGGTAGGGTCATCACCTTTTTAGCAGCAGCCACCAGCTCTGCCCAAGTACCCTACAAGCTTTAGGCACGGATCGAAACAGCTCAAGGGCCCTTCCTCGTAAGGAACTGGAAAAGGTCAAAATGGTTTGCCCCTCGTCAAAGCTCATGACCTGACAGATTCTTTCATAAGCCTCAACGTGCACATCAAAGGATTCAGAAGGATGGGCATGATAAACGGGCGCAGAACCATATGCTGCAGCCACGCCCTTCATCTGAATAGCTGAATGAAATTCGGTTAAAATTTCCGTCAGTTTACTCAATGCGCGACTCTCAGTACTTTCATCCTTGCTACCTTCCTTGTCAGACTCCGCGTCTCCAAGAGCCTCCGGGCCAGATTCAGACATTTTAAGTCTTAACGTAAAAGTTTGAGCCGTTTGGGCATCTGAGATAGTACCTACAAGATCAAAAGTTTTGTGTTCAAAGGGTGGTGATTTAAAGTTTACTGCACCTAGCTATCTACCGTAGGTATAACCGTGTTCGCAATCTAAATCACACTCTCAGTCACACAGCAAAAAGAAGACAAGGTGATTCGGTTAATGTAAATTATTTAACTGCTTGATATTAATGAAATTTAGCCGTACTTAACACAGTTATCTCGTAAACCAGGGGTCGTTAGCGAGAAAAGCGCAAAACGATAAGGAGAATTCAAATATGATTTGAGTTCTAGTTATAGACAATCGTCGCAGCCACTGTTTTACATTGAATAAAACGGCAAAATTTATGTTGCAGACGTTGTAGAATAGTTCCAGTAAGTTATCTCGCGTCCTACGATTTTCCTCGCAGGCAGGCTCCACATGTAAGGAAAATAGGGCTAGCAGTCTATTTTTTAGACTTTGAGAGGTCAATGCAAGTCTGTATTCTCTGAACTTCCTAAAAATTACATCAATTTCAACCCTTTTTGTTTAATTAAAAATTGGGGGTCGGGAAAACTTTTAAACGTTTAGTTTCCCTTTTAAAATAGAGCACTTAGTTTCCCTTTTAAAATAGAGCACTGGTCATACATCAGATATAATTTAACTTGTAATAGCTATGCAGACGTAAAGAATTCCACTCTTATCTATTCCGGTTTCTAACTAATGACGCCAAGATCAAACGTGTCTTGTCTCGATTACCCCCCCAGTACTCAAAATCCTTAAAACTTGACCAAATGAGCTAAAATTTGGTGTGGGCATGTTTTCGACCACGCTGAGTTCAAATATTGCACAATTTTTCGATTTCGCGAAATTCGATGTTTTTCGATTTCTAAGGAGGGACCAAAGGAAACCGAAAAATTTTTTGTCTTCGATTTTGTTGAAAAGATGTATATAGGGGTTTTCGGGTCGTAGAACACGAATCTGGAGTCCGTTTTTCGTTTCAGTTTTTCGTTAGCTCAGTATAAGCTTACATCTTAAGCTTAAATCTTTAGCTTATGCTGAGCTAACGGAAAGCTGAATCGAAAAATGGACTTCAGATTCGTGTTCTACGACCCAGAAAACCCCTATATACATCTTTTCAGCAAAATCGAAGACAAAAAAGTTTTCGGTTTCCCTTGGTCACCCCTTAGAAATCGAAAAATTTCGAATTTCGCGAAATCGAAAAATTTTGCGATATTTGAACTCAGCGTGGTCGAAAACATACCCACACCAAATTTTAGCTCATTTGGTCAAGTTTTAAGGATTTTGAGTACTGGGGGGGGGGTAATCGAGACAAGACCCGATCAAACGAGTCTTCAGAAACCTCGCATATGGAATTTGCCCAAAATCAAACCTAATTACCTAACTGAAAATCGGCGAATCACTAAACTTTGGGGCCAATTCTCAGTACCTACTTAAACAGGGCTTCCGTATTTAAACAGTGGTCACCCTGTTCTCAAATCAATTCCCGAACTACCGAAAGCTACTTCAGAGCAGGTTAAAGTTATTCAATTTGATGTTACAAAGTCAGACTTCTAGTACAATGTTTTCAGTCAAGCTGACAATGTTAACGGATTCGAACAACAAGAACTGTACATAAAGGCATAAAGTGAAAATGGTCACACCAGTAGACGGTTGCCGTAAAAATTATGATAACATAGGTATTAACAAGTGGGTGCCTTAAACTCAACTTGATTCTTTCTAACTCTTCTTTACCCAGAACAATCTGCCAACGTGAGTATACCTTTAAATCCTGAGTCTTCCGGTGACTGTGAAAATCCAAAAGTGAAATTCGATTCCAGGCACGTGAAAGGGGAGTCGAGGGTAGCTGACCGAAACTAACAAGCAAATAAACTTCCGCAATGCGGGGGCTTCTGGTATACAGGCAACCGTAGAACACAATTCAATACCAACGATGCAAGCCAAAACACAAGAGCTCCTTTCTGAGCAACCGTTCTGTTTTACAGTCAGACCAAGACTAACTAGAGTTTCCGTCAGTCACCTTTTTACTAGCTCCTCTCCTTTGTGTGCAATTCAGTTTTCTCAGTGTCTCTTGATTTCCTTTAATTTCTGCCGTGTTTCTCAGAGAAGAAAAGATTCTACGTCACGATAAGAATGACGTATGAGAGTATCTAGCAGCAATGGAACCGGGTCACAGGTTCAGTTCGGGTCACTTTTTGGACCGGGTCACCGGGTCACCGGGTCAAGAGCTTCGACCCGGTCTTGACCCGGTTTTCTGATTTTACCTCAAACTTTAGAAATTTCTGGTTTACCAAGCTAAAATTTTAGGTTAAATTACAGTTTGATGTCCAATATTAATTTGCTTTTTTCTATATTTTAGTCTTGAGCATTATCGCTAACTCTACTTAGTACAATATGGTTTGCAGTTTCAAGGTAAACGTTGAAGGTAATTGAGCAATTTAAGTTAGTTTGACTCACTACGCAACGAAAACAAAATTTTTGAAGTACTCCTTGTTTTGGGACAAGTACTCATATTAGACCTTGCAAAGTTTCGTAGACGGATAAATTAATTGTTTTGCAACTAATTTCTGCATAAATTTAGAAACTGCTACAACTATGTATACTATTAAACGCATTTCAAAAAACCTAGAGCAAGCATATGTATGTCATAATGTGGTTCTTTTCAAAGTGGTTGTGGAACATGGGCGCCATAAAATTTAGCGTTCTAAGGCAAAATCAAAAATTGTTTGGAACTTTAGAAATTTTCTGGTAAACCGGGTCACCGGGTCAGGGCTCAACCGGGTCACCGGGTCACCGGGTCACCGGGTCAAGCCTAAGTGACCCGGTTCCATCACTGGTATCTAGTGTTTTAGTGGTTCCAGAACTATTTGCTAAAAGCCGATTAACCCCAGTTTTCAAATTTGAATCCCCAAATCGGAAAAAACAGCGCAATTGCCCAAACTGCTCAAGCAAATAAGATTAACTAGCACAGAGACCACGTTATTTCACAAATGGTTAATTCTAGTACAATCATTCTGTCCAAAACAAGTGTCAAAACAAGATGGCTAGTTCAATTTCAATCAACGACATGCTAACAATTAACAAGAATCAGATGATTAGTTAGTTTATAAACTACAAACATTGAGACAGCATGATCGGTGCGGTTAATATCAGAGTCAAGAGTTTAAAAACAGGGTCAAAAGACAATACAAAGCAGCAGATCTCTTAGCAGCAGCAACAGGTATGTTATCAGAGACGAAAGAAGCAAACAGAATTTTCGATTTAACTTTTGTTTTAAGTTAAATTCTTAAAGTTTGGTTAAGCATGCAAAATTCTGGTATCTCACGTATAACTTCAAAATCTCATGCAAGGTTTTGCCAAACTAAGTAATTTGATTCGCGCAGTAGAATGTAGTTCTGCTTGATCCAGTTTTGCCCACATTTTTCGAATGTCGGATACCAAAAGCAGGACCCAGGTACCCGCAAAATTTTTGGGTACCTAACTACACGTCTCCATGCCTATCTCTTATCGTGGCATTGTACTCCTCCTGCATTTAAATAAAATTACGTGGTCGGCCAATAGATAAACAATCAACGACCAACGATTGACTGTCATAATTTGGCTGACCAAACGGCCAAACACTGGCCAAGCCAAGCCAACCAGGAAATATATCGGTCAATTCCAACACTAATTGCTACAATTTCAGAGCCAAACAAATTGCATGCCTCATGTTAGGTGAAGGTGTTAGGAGATGTTCAGGCTTCGATTAGTATAAGTTTCTCGACATCTCTCTCTCTCATCATTTGAGTGTTCTGGTTGAAGCTGATCTGAGCAATGATGTGAAAAACGAGAATCCAGCATCAACGAGTTGTACACAGCATCAGTTCTTATTACAACCAACATTTGCTTCATGCTTTGCTTTTCACCATTTATTAATTAATGTTTCATAGTTTAGCTTAGTCGTGTAGCTAAGTGTCGTTAGCTTGTGTAGTCAGTAAGCAACTATATATGCAGCTTTATTTCTTTCATTAGGTGTTGTCTTTCGCTGGGTACGTTTTAGCTGTGGATACAGTTTACAAAACTGAGCCTTAATTCCATTTGACTTATCAATAATTGACGAATTTTTATCTCATTTATCCGCAAAGTTTTAAGTGGTTATCAAAGAATTTCATATGCCCGCTTCCTTTGACTATTTGCACAGATATCAAGATAATGCAAGAAATAATGCATACTAAGTATATTTATTCACTGAACGTTATGGATAATTTTAATAGAGTATGCATTCGCAGCAATCCAAATCCAATTTCCAATTCAAATCCAAGTTTGGATGGATCCAAAACTCTTACTGTGGATAACATTTTATCGTCTCTTGGATTTACACGTTTTCGGCTTCTTATTTGCTACAAAACAGAAAACAGCCTACTACATTTGCGTAACTTTTGTGAATAATGAAACCGCGATGTTCAAGCAGTTCTCCATTTTTCTCAGAATGTATCTGGTATTGACATTGTTTCATGCAACAAGCAGAAGTTGTAAGCCAAAGGGTGGTTGGAAGGTAATGGATTTAGAGATATAGATATTTTGAGATCGACAAAAGGAGGCAGATACAGTAAGGCCTAATAGATACAACTGTTGTCCGGTCAAGCAACTGGATAGGCTAGCGAGTCCCATTCCCTGCTGGAACGTTTCGGTTTTGAAATGACAATGGTATCCACTGCTTACAATTACACAGTTCACATAATATGTTAAGATTATGACAATGGAATAATAGTTTTATTAACAGTAACTATGTAAAAGGTAAGTCTTCTGCATTATTGCGGTCACAGTCACAAGCCAGCAACCCCAGCCCAGCAATCATTCAAACTGGTACGTACCTTTTATTGAGTATAATTAACATTATCAAAAATATAAACGCTTTATCGTTTTAATAGCTTTTCTTGTTTTAACGTTTGAAACATTAGATGTTTCCGCGAAATGTATTTTGTGCGCACCCATCTCATCGGCTGACAGAGCAAGAGGTGCTTTGGTTCAAAAAGTTGACAACACTGTGTGTATACATGAAGCGCTCACATGAGTAATGAAAAAGCTCACTATTAAGAGAGGATATGCAAGGATCCAACTCAGAAGTGCAACTGTTCTTCCAAACGTTAAACTGGGAAGTGATGCAAGTTTGTTCTTGTCGTTTATAAACGATAAAAAAGCAACATTTCATGCGTTTTAACGCTTGGATTTCTGATTATGTTACTTTCCTAATTTGCATAACATTCACTTTTTATCAAATATGTCTACTTCTTTAGACGAACATGTAAAGCAAAGAAAGAAAAGCTTAGCGCAATGACCTGTTAAATCCAGTTTCGAAAACGCCCTCACATGCTTATCACATAGGAACATTTTCACAACAAAATTTTAGCTGAGGAGCAGAAAGACGCTCACAGAGAATAATGTATAATAGCCGGCTACGCTGAGGCGTAGCCGGAAAAACTAAAGACCGCAACTGCATTCTATGAAAAAATTTAGATTGGTGCAATGAGAGAATAGACATATACATACACGAGTTTGCTTAGTGCAACTTGCTGGAGAACAATGCGAGCTTGAGGGGGGGTCACTTTGGTCAAAAACCGATAGTCACGGTTTCGCTCATTTTCACACATAATATGCCCCCATATGTTCTCAAAAATAGCTTAGAATATTAGCGTTCGAAATCAAACTGTGACAGATTTATTCAGGTTCAAATCCGGAAAACTTAAAAATTCCGGTGATGGTCCCTGCAAGGTCAGGTGGAGACCAAACGCGACCGAAAACAAGGTTAACCGATACACCAAATTAAAGCCTTTACTAAGGTAATACTTAGGTGTAGACGTGGCTAGAAGTCCAGCAATCCAGGCGTTCATAATGCATGCTTGAGTATGCACTGACCTAACCTTGCAGGACTGCCCAGTATAACTTTAGCTCATTTTATTTTACACAGACAACATTTTAGACCCATGGTTCTATGAGAAAAGTTGGTCCTCGTTCCATTAGCTATCGATTGATACCCAATTTGTCTATATTTGGAAAAGATTTAAAATTGGCATTTTTTACCTATAAAGATCAAAGGTGCCGCCACAGCAGTTATGTTCAATATTGACGCATTTGTTTTGGCCACATTATGTGACAGACATGGATATATTACTTAATCTGCCAAGTTTGGTGATTTTTTACCACATAATGAGTGAGAAATTATCAAAAGAATGTGAAAATTATGAAAAATGGCCATTTTAGCAAAATTGGTTGTTTTTGTTGCAAGTTTTTTGAACCTACTGTAAATGTAGTAACATGCGAGTAATTTCATAAGACGTGGTTTTATGCGTAGAGTGCAGTTATCTATTGGCCGTTTCTGTCGCTTATTCCAATCGTTTATGACAAGCAAAAGAGTACCGTAGGTCCTGTTTTTTATGGCACAAAAATGTCCGATTTTCTAAAATTCTGTCTTTAAAAATTCGCGAAAAATCCAATACTCAACAGAATCGCTTCAGAGGCGATAGTTGCACTCTACAGTATGTGCTTAATTGTTCTGAAAAGGTTTCAGAACTCTGGCTCTTATACATATTAAAAAATAGTATTAAATTTTTCTTAAAGATTTGTCTACCACAAACTATTTACAGTAACTTTTTCATTTTCCTATTGTGGGAATATGCACAGTGGCGCATAAGAATTCTGTTAAAGTGTTTGCAACAATTGAATGTTTTGTGAATTTTGTGTAAATTGACTGGCTTTGGAGTTTCTTCTGTGTAAGATTTTTGGCTTTTCACATTAGCTATCCTAATATTCTTGATTTGCACAATATGCAAATTCGTTTGGCTCCTATAAAGGGGGGATTTTCTCAATTTCTAATCTACGTTTCTGGAGCTGCAAGCACCTGGAAGCACCATGCAAAATTATTTCATAAAAGTGGGGACCGTGCTCAAAGCGTAGATTTTGAGATTTCCATTTAAAATTTAGTCCTGGTTAATCTGACCTTTATCCTTCTGGTAGATATTCTAAATTTGGACAGTTGACCCCTGGCCGAAATAGTAAAAAAGTTTCTGATCTGATTTTGGAAAATCTTTTGCTGTTAAAATTTCTAAAAGAGGGGGTAAAACCCCCTTTCGAGTACATTGGTTTTTGCTTACATTTTTGGACGAAAACAGCCTAAATTATGCACTATTGAGATTTCTGCACTTTGCACATATTGGCTTACAGCTTCATGTTCACTTGGCTTAGCAAGACTTGGATTTGATATTCAAAGATTTTGCCGGGTGAGAATATTCGATCAATTGACGTTGCTTCTGAACTCAATTTTAAATTGCTCGATTTAGAAATTTGATCTTTTGGCTATGAGGGATGTTTAATTTTCAAGAACAAATTTAGTTTGAGTTGAACCGAAAACTTTGGACTTTCTTTTCTAATTGTTTCTCTGATAGCTGGACACTTTGCGCGCAGTTTGTACTGTGGTAGGGCACGTATTGGGCTTGGTGTCCGTGCGGAGTCGTTCTGCCTTGCTGACTTGTTTTTGGACGCAGGGTTAGAACATTCACTGTTCTCCGATCGTTGGTTTGAGCCTCCGGTGCCGTTGCCAAAGACTGGGCCGTCCCCGGGCGCTCACACCAACGAATTGCTGCAACTTGATTTGTTTTTATTATTATTTTTTATTGTACATGTAGTACCAGATTCTTAGTTTTGTTTTGTATATTTAGGCTGTGTTGTGTTTGGTTCCTTCCTTCCCTTGATCTGCGCAGCTGGGCGTGCTCCCTCAATGGATGATGGTGCCGATTGTTGACTGGCGTACGTTTCTACTGGAGCCCGATACCTTTCCATGGGAACAGATTGCGCTTTCTGACTTAGCCCTTCGCCTTTCTCCTGAATATCGGAAATGGACTTTTGGTCCCGGATTTTGGATCCCGATCTTTTGGTCCTAGATCATAGGCATTCGGTCCCGAACTGTTGGTCCTGATCACGGGCTTTCGGTCCCGGACTTTGGATACCGAACTTTTGGTCCTGGATCCCGGGCTTCGGTCCCCGATTTTGGATCTCGAACTTTTGGTCCTGGATTCCGGGCTTTCGGTCCCGGACTTTGGATCCCGAACGTTTGGTCCTGGAGCCCAGGCTTTCGGTCCCGATCTTTTGGTCCTGGATCCCAGGCTTTCGGTCCCGAAATTTTGGTCCTGGATCCCAGGCTTTCGGTCCCGGCTTTGGGTCCCGGACTTTTGGTCCTGGGTCCCGGGCTTTCGGTCCCGGACTTTGGATCCCGAACTTTTGATCTGGGACTACTGGATGTTTTCTTTTGTATTCTGGCTGACGCTGGCTCAGTGCCCCAGATCTTCATTCTGCAGGCTTTGGTTTGTTTTCGCAGCTCCAGACTGGTCGAATGTGGTCTGCAATAGTGCGAGTTTGCTTGATCTTTGGTTCCGGTTGCCCTAAACCATCTTAGATCATGTTGTCCTGCCCCATCATGTCTCCTTTCTTGGCTGTATGTGGTTCCGTTGGTAAACGTTGGAAGAAAGGCAGTATCGTGCCCCCTCCTTGGCACGCCTACAGACACTTCCACGCTCCCCTTAAATTTTTGAATGAAGTTTTGTTGTTCACATTTTTGTTGTGGATTTATATTGGCTATATTGTTATCTTTAATAGGGGACCTTAAACACTAGGGGAAAGAATTGTCTTTGTGTTGTTGGGTCATGGGCTCACGTACTTCTCTTTTGGGGATGCTCGCTCGCGCGTGGTCACCAGTCACCCATAGTTAGGATATTTTGTATTGTGGTGTGGTGGTAGATGCGCTAGTTTTACTTCTGTGTCGTCTGGACCAATTGTATGCCGGATCCCCAGTCTGAAAGTGAGTAGATCCCACAGTGGGTAGTCTCCACTTGTATCCGTATTTCTTGTAGAAACCAATAGTTTTACCACTAATAGTACCCAGGCTAACCCCCAAGTGTTTTACCCTACAATTTACTGACTGTTACCGCGGGGGGGCGCGCGGCCTCAAAAGAGGGGGTATTTTGTGGGAATATGCACAGTATAAGAATTCTGTTAAAGTATTTGCAACAATTGAATGTTTTGTGAATCTTGTTTGAATTGACTGGCTTTGGAGTTTAGCTATGTTTCTTCTGTGTAAGATTTTTGGCTTTTCACATTAGCTATCCTAATATTCTTTGATGCAAATTAGTTTGGCTGCTATAAAAGGGGGAAGTTATTCGGAAAAGCGGTCACTTCTTAATTTCGAATCAACGTTTCTGGAGCTGCAAGAGCCTGAAAGGTTAGAGGTTAGTTTTGTGGGAGAAGGGGGTCCCATTAGTGAGCGCGGTCGTCAACTGGTTTATTTTCTTTTGAAAATTGTATTTGATGAGAGTAAATACTGTCGTTATTGTATTTCTTTTAAACTGCACTTAGGAATCTCAAATTCACACACATTCATCAGGTTTCTGCAATCTTAGTCTATTATTCGTTTTTGGAGTATTCCAAAATATTTTACGCTATGTTTAACATATGTCGAGGTGTCCTTTGATTGCCTGTACAGAACGATAGAAGCGATATTTCGCAAAACGCTCTTGGCATGGGGGGACTACAAAATAGGTGAAAATGAGCAAAATCGGAGATGGTCGAAAAATCGGAAAAATAGTGACCCCCCCTAAACTTAAGAGAGGCTTCACAAATTTCTTTCAAAACATTCAAACACATTCAAACACGCTGGGATCCCAGTTGAGAAAAATTGGTGCGCATATAAACTGCAGAGATCTCCGTAAGAAGTTTTACGTCACTCGAGTTATTTCAACCTAGCCCACCAAACTAATATAAATCTATTACGTTTACGATTACTTTTAGTTTTCTCTTTTGCAACTGTGCAAACATTCCACGTATGACAACTTGAGCATCGCTATTATTGGAGATGAGAAACTGTCAGAAAAAAGGGAAACTAAGATTTCACAAAGTAGACACCAGTGCAGAAAGAAGCACAGGTCTTAAGGTGGTGATTCCTTTTGGGCACATATTGTTGTTTGGCGGCGTAAATCAAGATGAAATTTGATGAAACTTTCGGAAATAAGTTCTTTTAGTGTTCTAACACCCTCCGCGCAATCCCGATTCAAAAATTCGGGATTTCCGGTCAGAGTGGTTTTTCCCAATTTCTGAACGTTTGGCAGCTGCTATACAGTTATGACTATATTCATTCGAAAGATCTCATTGAGCTTCACATTTTTGCTTTTTAAAGCAAGTTTCTAGCTTTTCTCTATCGTGAGATATAGCCGATTTTCTTGTTTTGGCGTCGAAAACTTGTCATTTTTGTAGAAATCAAATAATCCAACATTTCCTGAACTACGCAAGCCGTAAAATCAAACTAAGGACGTCGATCTGAAGGTCTCACAGGGACAAATTATCCGACGCATGATCGTCTTCCAACTGCTACCCTGTAGGCTGCTATCATAAAAAACGTAGTTTTTGCAAAAACACGACCAATTTCTTTCCAAAGATTGTGGAGCATTCACCATGCAAGCTGGAGGGCCGCTACTGAACAAATGTGTTCTGCACAAACATACCCAGGGACGATTTTTTAGTTGCCCCGATTGCTGCTTTCTAGCTAAAGTAATCGCTTGACAAATTTGGAAAAAGTAGGCAAAATACAGGTTACGCACACATTTCAGCTTATTTCTCTATAACGAAGAGCGATTTCACAATAAATAAGAAATCGTCCCCAGCTATTTGATGGAGGTATCGAATGATATAACCGATGTCTCGCGAAAAAATTTACTTGAGTCTGCAAAAATTTTGGAAAATTATGCTTCTTCTAAAATGTGTTAAAAATATTTTAGAAAAACAGCATTAGTTTCGTGGTTTGCATTAAAAAGAGAAAATGTCAAGCTACATTTTGATGTAAAAATGGCTTCTAAACTCCAAGTAATGAATGAGTAATAATGGTGCAAACTTTATGTGACCAAAGGGAATCACCACCTTAAGTACGACTGTTGAGTGTAGAAGTTATAATAAATTTTGAAAGCTGTGTTATCTATGCACTATATGTATAGATATCTGTAATGGAAATAATAAAATTTAGTGTGAAAATTATGAAAATCAGCCGAAAACTAATCAACTTTTAAAAGGGACTCTCTGTATTATGAAATTATGAAGAAGATTAACGATTGTATATGTCAGAACTGTGTAATATCCGACATCCAAGAAGTAACTATCTTGTTTATTTGTTAATTGCCAAGCCAGGGTTGTTGAGTGCTCAAATAATTCAAATTTCATAATTAGGGACCAAGACTTGGACTTGATTTACAAGAGAATTCTAGTAAGCATAACAGACTGATTAGATTCAATCCTAAAACTAAGGGAAAGCTAATTCTGGCACCAAATCCCTAATAAATGGAGTTGCCACTCCTCGAGTAAGTAAGAAAAGAATGATAAGGCAATAATTGTGTGAATTCCAAACCTTAATAAAGAGTTGTTACTCATATGGGTCCGAAATAGGACCTCAGTCCGCTCCCTTTGTATGACTATCATTAATATGTCAAGTATACTCTGTAAATTATCAATTGTAGGCATGAAAATCATAATGTTGCAAATCAAAATAGCCATAATTCCCTATAAACGACGTTTCTCGTAAGATAGAAGATGGCTCGATTATTAGATATTAAGTAGCTAAGTACGTCCTTGAATAGTGTTAATTAGTGCTAATTAGTAATATTTAGGCGTAATTAAGTAATAATTAATTAATTTTCGTAATTTGGTTCGATGATACAACTTGGACCTCTCAGAAAGGCAATTTTCCCATGATTCCAAAAATGCGAACCTTTCTAACTCACAAAATTAAAAAAATTATAAGCGAAAATGTTTTTGAAAGATTACTTTCAATTTCGTATTCCTACCCTCTTAAAAGGAGCGTTCTAAAGTTGGTCTTTTCTTTCATCTCTGCCTTAAGTCACATCCTTTCCTATTTTGTCTGGGAGGTTGCGAACCTCCCAGTCTACATAGCAGCCAGGTGCGCTGCTGTTTTTCTTCTCACGTACTAGCCGTTGTCCTCACGTGAATTCTTTGCTGGGCCAAGGCTAGCAGAAGAGAGAAGGAGGGCGTAACTCTCTTTTGGTACACGCTTTTATTCATCTTTTGCATTAGAGTGGGCCAACCTCCCTCTTCGACTATAAAAATAAAACAAAAATTAGTCAAATACAAAAACCATGTACGTAGAAGATTATAGACCAATTTTTAAATTCCAGTAGATTATGTACCTCCCGTAATCTAAGAGAAAGGTGCTCAAATTCGAGAAGTTGCCCCTTTGGTTATGTTTACGTGTTAAACAAAATTTAAAGTTAAAAAGTCAAAAAAGTTTCGCCGAGTTTCAGCACCCGAACTTTATCAAAAAATGGTCATTTGGGGGCAATAATTTCCAAACATCATTTATTTCCACCCCCAGCGGCCGGCCAGCCTGGCAAGCCTCAGGTCGGACAATTTTAAAGGTGCCAAGCTTCTAGGAACTTCTAGAACTTTCTAGAAGATTTGCTTCTAGAAGATTCCAGAAGATTTGACAGAAAATTTGATCAAAGAACTCAGTTCCAACTTTCACTGATGACCTGTCACCGTGCTGTCAGCAGAACTGTCAGCTGGGCCCAAAATTTTCGAGTTCAGTCAGTGTTCGTTGAGTTGCTGCCGAAGAAGGTTGCTTTTTCCCCTCCCTTCGGATGCAGTACCTGCAGTGTGCCGTTGTTGTGGCATGGAGACAATAATGCTTCCTTTCCAGGTTAGGACGCTCAGGGAACTTTCTCTGGCCCACACAGGCCAGAGGAAGAAACTGAGATTTTTTTAACACGAACACTGCACTTAAGGGGCCACCTGGGGTTTTTATGTCCTGCCAGTCCAGCGATTTTTCCCGCATTTTTGGCCAATTTTTATGCATTTTTGAGGCCTTCGTGCCATATTTTATTGAATTTTGGGATCTTCGGGCCACATTTTTATTCAGCACATCTAGCCAAGAATTTTATTTCATCCAGCATGATGGGCCTTTAAGCCAGCTTTTATTATTATTATTATTTTGTTAATTTGTACGGGGAAGCTCATGTCATCACCTCCTGTTTGATGGAGGTCTCGAGATTTGCCCAGTTTCAGTTTCCTAAATTTTTATATAGCCGGAACTCTCTTATCGTCGAAGCTTATTGGCCTCCTCCCCTTTTTTGTCTTGTTTTCTCTTTCACTTTTATTTCACCTTTTTAACGGTCATGCCACGATCACAGACTTACATTTTTAGTAGGGCCCTTATGGCCAGGAATTGGCTTTATGTAGAATTTGGGGATATTAAGCTGGGACACAACCTCTGAATTTGGGCTAGAGGTCATTTTGCTACGACCCTAAAACTATTGAGTTAATCAGTAGGGCCCAAGTATACATTCCCCCTCGCCCAGTTACACAAAGTGTAATTTTTTAAGCTACAACTGCCGCAATTGTCAGGAGACAGGTTAGAGTGGCCTAACTTTTGGGATTCCTTCGAGGTAAAAGTGCATAACAAACCGAATTTGCATGACAAACAAACGATTGATTACTTGTTCCAAAGCTTGAGAGGAGCAGCTTATGATAAGGTTAAGGGTCTTGGGTTGCAAGGAGACCGCTACGTAGAGGCTGTGCAGATTCTGAAAAAACGTATAGCGGTACTAATGATTTCATAATGGCGAATTGAGAGGCATTAGGTAGCATGCCTCCAGTCAAAGAAAATTTATCAAATTTAAAAAAGTTCATCGATGATACCAGAGCCATTGCAGTCTCTCTTCAATGCATGGGGCCAGACCAACAAGCTATAAAGTCTTACCTACCGCTACTCCGCCTTTTGCAGACAACGCGAAAGGTCTCACGCCGTCCAAACAACCCAGCACGCAGCTACTATAAGAACACGATCAATCAGATTCTGCGAACAGCACTCAACCCAAACAAATACTGCAAGTTCACCTGTGAGAAGGACCGGTGAGAAGGATGAGACAGTCAAGTCAACCTTTTCTTGTTCCGTCAAAAGCCAAAACTCACAGAAAGCACACACCATTCAAGTGCACCTAGATGCCGGTGCCAGATTTACTTGCATTGACAAGAGAGTAGCCGATCAAATGAACCTGAATCCAGTGAAAACTGTACAGCTGGAAACGGCAAGATTTAATTTCGAAAGCACAGAAATGATAACCACTGAGATTGTTCAGTTCACTCCACTAGGAAATAAAGGTTTTCAGCTCAAGATTAACGCATACTCAATCAAAAATATGGCTTCTAAGCTGCCACTCTACCCAATCAACTTCGACAAGCACACCAAGCAATTTCTGAAAAAGCTCAATCGCTTGAATCTTCCTCCAGTTCAGAAGACGGATGTTTCCATTGATGTGTTCCTGGGAATGGACCACGTACATTTGGTCAGGGGTCCTCAAGCAGTAACAAGCACTCTAGCAGTCGGGCCTTCCATGGCGGTCTATTTCACACCGTTGGGTACTGTTCTTTCGGGCAACTACAAGACATCAAGTAAAATCCGTCAAATTCAACTACCAAAGAAACTGCCCACCTGTTGTTTCTGCAAGGGCACTGCTCCGAGCCAGATCCTCAACAGTTTTGGGACCTACAGTCTCTTGGTATCCACAATGCAGAATTAAGTCTTTCCCCGGATGGGCAGTTCTACACGCTATTTTGTCCGCTGACAGTGGAAGGATCCTAATCCAAGCATCGACACAAACTATTCAACAGCCAAGAGACGGCTCCACACAACACTGAGGGCACTGACACCTCATGTAGGTGAAATCAAACACCTCTGCGCACACAATTATATCATTCAAGATCAACTGCGCAAAGGGATCATAGAAGATGCACACAGTCCGCCCGACGGCCCGGTGGTTCATTATATCGCCCACTTTCCAGTCATCAAAGAGGATGCACATTGTCTACGACGAAAGCGCGAAAACTCCCAACTGTGGTCCATCGCTGAATGATTTGATCTACACAGGTACCAACAACCTGCACGATTTAGTGGGATTGCTGTTGCGATTCCGACTTTCCAAGGTAACTATCACTGCCGATATAGAAATGGCATTTTTGCAAGTTGGGCTACAGAAAGTCGATCGGGACAGTGTAAGATTTCTTTGGATCAAGGATTTGATAAATCCTCAAGTTCCAGACAATTTCACAGAGTTCAGATTTAACAGAATCCCTTTCGGCGTGGTGGCTCTCTCTTCTAGGAGCGACCATCAATCACCATCTAGATCTTCATCCAGCTTACACATGGACAACATTTTTCTGAGTGCTTCAACTACTTCTGAAGCTTATTCCCTATACAAGCAATCGAAGGCTTTGCTTACCAAGGCTGGAATGAATCTACGGGAATTTACATCCAATGATGCAAGCTTCATATCTAAGTTGCCGGACAAGGACAGGGTAACCGATTCCAAGATCAAGGTACTGGGCCTGGTCTGGAATACGGTTGAGGCACGATTTCTGCCAAAGAAGTTCCTCCTGAAGACACAGAATCAACAATGAAGGAGTTGCTTGGACACATAGTTAAGCTGTTCGACCCCCTGGGACTCCTCAGTCCAGCAGTAGTTGAAGGAAAAATCCTACCTGAACAGCTTTGGAAAGAGAATGTTGGTTGAGACAAACCACTCATTCAAAATTCAGCAGCATTCAATAGAATGGTCAGACATCACAGCAGCTATCTTTCGTGCTTCCCGGATACAACTTCCTCGGTACTTCACCTTCAACTTTGACGAAGGTTGAAGCTTGTCTGTTTTGTGGACGCCAACCCGTCAGCATACGTGGCCACAGTTTACTTGCACCAGGATCGTCAGAACTACAGGGTCATCCAACTGCTGTTTGCTAAAGCAAGGATTGCTCCACTGAAAATTCCAATCACTGTTCCCCGTCTGGAATTGTTAGCTGTAGTCATTGGTGTTCGTCTGCTGGGCTACTTGCGAAAACAACTCCAGCTAAATTGCGAGATCTGCTCCATGCATCTGTTCACCGATTCGCAAATAGTCTTGCACTGGCTGGCTAGTAGTAAGGCACTGGAGCCTTATGTAGCCAGGAGGATCGCAGAGATCAAATCCACCAGAGACATCGCATTTGGGCATGTTTCGTCACAAGAAAACCCTGCTAATTTGGCAACAAGTGGCATTCGAAGCAGAAATGTGCTTACCTTGCTACAACCAACTGGCATGTGGTTTAAAGGGCCAACGTGGCTGAACTTGGCGGACGCCGAATGGCCTCAACTGATCCACCACAATTCTGAGACGAATAGCACGCATCAAATTCAAACTAAAGTCTGACCAAAAAATGTAGAAAGCGAAATTGCTTTCTTTAGATCTCAAAAACGCTTCAGACAGCTACCATAAAGTATATATTTTCTGAACCGGACTGATGAGATCTTTCTTTTCGTGAAAAAAATTTTGAAATTTCCGTGCAATTTCAAAGGGCGCTTTTAAATGTCAGGAAAAATTGGTACATGGTAATGCCGCGATTTTTTCAGGAAAATTTTCCCCTTGCCTGAAACTCCGATTCACCAAATTTCAACTTTTTTGGTTGAAAATTGTTTGAGTTATTCAATTTTTTCGATTTTCAAAATCCTTTGATCTTTGCCGCTTTTTCGACTTTGACTGGCTATTACTCGTGACACGAACAGTGGAAAAAATTTTCGCTTAGATTTTCAGGACCGCCTAGGCATCACCCTTGACCTGATATAAGTGGTATTTCAAAATTTGAAAGTCGATTTTTTCGAAAAATACCACTTTTTGACCCAAAATTTCGGTATAGCGATTCTAGCAAAAGTGAGTAAAAATAGCACGATCGTAAAGTTCACTCTGAGGTAACTCTAACGATATACAGCTTTCGTGGTTACAACTTATATTACGTCCGCAATGATTTTTCAAACAATTTCCCTTATTTCAGCTGGTTTTTGGCCGTCTTTGATGTTGCCGCCTTGATTTGCATGAGCCAGTGTCAACCGGTCTTGAAAATCCAATTGAAAACTTTTTCCACTGGGCGAGTCGCGAGTAATAACCAGTCAAAGTCGAAAAAGCGGCAAAGATCAAAGGATTTTGAAAATCAAAAAAATTGAATAACTCACGCAATTTTCAACCAAAGAAGTTGAAATTTGGTGTGTAGGAGTTGCAGGCAAGGGGAAAATTTTCCTGAAAATATCGCGGCATTGCCATGTACCAATCTTTCTGGACATATAAAAGCGGCGCCCTTTGAAATCGCACGGGAAATTTCAAAAAATTTTTTTCACGAAAAGAAAGATCTCATCAGTCCGGTTCAGAAAATAAATACTTTGTGGTAGTTATCTTGAAGCATTTTTGAGATATACAGAAAACAATTTCGCTTTCCACATTTTTTGGTCAGACTGTAGTCTGGTAGTTTCTGTCAACCACGAATTGGCTATTCGTTACCCCTTCGATATCAAGCCCTACAACTATGTCAACTTGAGAAAGATGCGGCGTGTCACAGCTTACTGCAGCCGCTTCATCAACCAGTGCCGTTCAAAGCCAGTTCCGACGACTTTGCTAGTTACTCCGCCTGAATTCCAAAAGGAAACTATGGATTGCAACAGCTCAAGAAGAATTCAGCGCCGACAAAGAAGCCGTGATCGGAGGCAAGCCAACTCAGCTAGCTAAGCAACTGGACTTATTTCTACAAGATGACGTCCTCAGATGTGGAGGGCGGCTGGCACATGCCCCGGTTGATGATGATGAACAATTTCCAATTTTGGTCCCACGAAACAATCCGTTTTCCAGCTAATTCTGGAAGTCCATCAGCGAATGCATTATTTCGGTGCTAAACCCACACTGATACAACTACGAAAAAACTTCTGGACACCACAAGGGCTCTCAGAAGTAAAAAATTCTTCGCAACTGTTTCATCTGTCAGCGAACAGAAGGTGGGACTCTGAAGCCTCCAAAGATGGCTCCACTTCTACTGCTTATTAGGAAGGTACTGTGGAAATCCCGAATTTCTGAGGATACGTTCAGAACCCTGGTTTGTGAAATAGAAGGTACTCTAAATTATCTTCCATTGCTGCAGACGTCCGCAAGCTTCAATGACGGGAAGGTCTTGACTCCTGCCTGCTTTATTCCCCCATTCACCAAATTTAACCTTCCTACGGCCGTTTTGCCTCCGGCTGACAGCGAGCCTGGACATGCCTACCCAAATGCAAGGCCTACATCGAAACTGGAGTCCTACAAGATCATTCAATCGAAGCTAGATTTATTCTGGAAGATATGGAGCGACCAGTATCTACAAGAACAGCGCGAATCGCAGACCACTTACTTTAAAGCTAAAAAAGGTGAAAAAAGTGGAGGCCCGTGGTCAATAATATTTATTTTGTGAAAGGCCAATTTGTTCCCCGTAACACTTGGACTATGGGAAAAGTCATCGAGATTCTGCCTTCGACTGACGGTGAAGTACACTTTGTTCGCCTACAATTTCCCGTTGTCAAGTCAGTCGCCGTTCCATAAAGGATTTAGCACCCCTGGGAACAGAAGGCGATGAGGTCAGCAGCTCAGTCGAAGTATCAACAATTGGCCGTGGGAGAATGTCATAAACTGATAGCTAATAAGAAGTGTATACGTATGTATCAAATTGTAAGATAAAATGGGATTTCGTCCAATATAGATATTCAGTACATTTTGCGATACTCTGTCAATAAATGCTGATTAAAGCAGAATCTTGTTTTCCTATTTTTCTGCTCAACAACGGGGACCCCGTATTAGGACCCCTTATGGGGTATCCTCGATATGTCCGCGTAGGTGACTCTTTGTTGAGAACCGCAAGAAAGGAATCCCGCAAATGGTCGATATTGTACAAATTAGTACGTTTTGCTGAAAAACTCATAATTTTTAGATTTCCTGTATGAAAATTAAAATAACCACATGCAATATCAGTATTAGTTACAGTTCTTGGTTATACGTGTTATTTCTTTCGTTTTGGGCAAATAGATGGGCCATTATTGCCATTTTCTGCCTGTTGACAGAGTTTTTGTTCATGTTTGGCTTACAACCAAAACCACAATCGGCTGTTGGTCGTTCGTTGGCCTTTGGTTGTTGGCCGTTGGCCGTTTGGCCCGTCGTTGGCCGTTCGCCCAACGAACGACCAATTGGCCGTTGGCCCTTGGCCGACCAACGACCAAAGTTTGGCCAAGCCAACTGGCTTGGCCGAAGTCCGGCCTACGCCCAACACCAGTTCATGCACCATTCTGCGCTTATGCCTGTATTAAAAATCAGGTTTGCCAGTATAAACTGTGTAATGGGTGGTAAAGCTGTAAAAGTAGCTCTACCCAGTCAACGTACAATGCAGGATCAGTTCGAATTAATTATCAACAGATGGCAACAATGAGCATCGGAAACTAGAAGTATTAGTTAGTATTATGTAGGAATTAACAATATATGTGCCTAAAATAATAGAAATTACTGTGTGATTTCACATACTGTGTAGATTTCATGATTCAGATTTGAATTGCGGAGAAGCAGACTGTATGTACAAAGCAGAATTGTGTTGTAAGTGCAATTTCTTGCACAAGATTGCAAGAAATTACCCTAAAATTAGCATTCTGTCCAAACCTAACACCAAAATATTAACGCTTTGCTAAATCACTCGAAATATGTGATAATTTCGTCAAAATTTTTAACAATTGCAATAAATTCGACTAGAAGTTTAATTCAAGTTCGGAAAGCCGGAAAGTGAGTAATGGTTGCTGGGTTCTCTTCCAGTACCTGTAACGTCTACTAATGCGTTTTAACCTATTTGATTCAGGTTCGAACGAAGAGACACTCCTGCCTGGATTAACCGAAACCTGCCTCTGATGATTGAATTACGGATCGCTCAGCGCAGTCTTGTTTATTGGAAGGCCAAGGAGCCAATATTGTTCAATTGGAATCAAGATTAGTAGTATAAAAATACCGATTCTGGTGCAGTGGCGCAGGTGGCGCTGGTGGCGCTTCCTTCCCATCAATATTCGACACCTTGAGGCCCTTCCTACCCGTTATCATTCTACTAGTTTGTGGCGCTTGGGACGCATCAATACCATTAACCTATTTGATTCAGGTTCGAACGAAGAGACAGCTCCTGCCTGGATTAACCGAAATCTGCCTCTGATGATTGAATTTTGATCGCTCAGCGCAGTCTTGTGTTTATTGGAAGGCCAAGGAGCCAGTATTGTTCAATTGGAATCAGGATTAGTAGTATAAAAATACCGATTCTGGTGCAGTGGAGCAGGTGGCGCTGGTGGCGCTTCCTTCCCATCAATATTCGACACCTTGAGGCCCTTCCTACCCGTTATTATTCTACTAGTTTGTGGCGCTAGGGACGCATCAATACCAACACACTGCTACAATATAACAGTTTAAACCGGTTTTTTTTATATACTTCCTACCTGTAAGTCCACTGAGGTAAGTTTTCATAATATTCATTATTCATAATTTTATCTACTTTATTTGTCAACTACTACACTCATTTCTGAATGAACAACAGGACAGTGGATATTTATATTGACTATATTGGTTGTATTGTGTTTTATTATGACATACTTATCCTATTCAATAAAAAGACAAAACTCGTTCGCGTTTCTTTATTGACAACAACAAACTAAACAATATCACAATGGCCATATGACAAACTACTAATCCCGTCATTCAAAATGTAACGTTCATCATCAAAAGCTGACAAGCTAATTTTGTTTAAAGTTAAGGTGAATAGCTGATGCTCATCGGATATTATATAAGAATCACCGGATATTATCAAACGAGTTCTACCTATCTATGTGAGCATGCTGACGTAAGTATGTAAGCATGCTGACAGATAATTCCTAGCTATCGATAAACACTAACTAGTTTGATATTTTACTGAATAAGATAGTAATAAGCATGTTATACACAACAAAGATTATCGGCATAAATGCCATTCACTGTCTTCTTCTTCATTATTGAATGAATGCAGCAGTTGATGTGCTCGGTGAGCTGAACAATATTTCGCTCCATCTCTTAGCATGTGATCTGGACAGCAACCATTGCCTTCATCATTATGCATTAGCATGTAGCTGGAAACCCCGAAGGTGCCACCCTCAATTACCCTGATAACGTTGCCCCTGGTCATCAAGATTGAATTAGGTTCCACTGGGAAATACCCTTGGTTATGACCTTGTCAACATTAGCCTCCTTCAGGATGTTGGAGATGAGGTCCATTGCTTGATCCCAGGTTCGTAGATGAGGACTGCAATCCCAGTCGAAACATGATCGCCTGGTGACGTAGTCGATTGACTCCGGTTGATTCGATGTTAGTGTTTTCAGATCGTAGGGAGCTCGGATAAACAAATTATGTATATCCGGCTGATGGAACTTGTGTTGTTGAATCAGAACAGTAACCTCCAACGGAATATCTCCAAGTTTCGGAACACCAATGCAAGCAACAGCAATGAATGCAGTAGACATGACTGAAAATTTACCTTTGTGGAGTTGTATTTATAGGTAGGAAAGTAGGTTAACGAAACTGATTTAAACCGGTTATAACCGGTTATACTGTAGAAATGGGTTGGTAGTATGAGGTGTCTCAAGCGCCACAAAATTTCTTAATTAAGTGAAATAGTACAGTATATTAATGGGTGAGGAAGCGACTCATGCACCACCTGCACCACTGTTCCAGAACGCCCATGGGGAAAATGAAGGATGAAACGAACGGTAGTCCTATTTCAGAGTTTTGTGGGTTGCGGGCTAAAATGTACAGTATTTTGTGTGGTGGGGAGGCTAAAAAGAGGCAAAGGGTGTTAAAAAGTATGTTGTAAAAAGATATCTTACTCATCCTGATTATTTTGAAACGTTGTTTGATAAATCTCTTCGTCGAAATGTAATGAATATGATCAGAAGTGATAAGCATCAACTATTCACTAACAGAATTAGCTTGTCAACCTTTGATGATAAACGTTACATTTTGGATGACGGAATTAGTAGTTTGTCATATGGCCATTGTGATATTGTTTAGTTTGTTGTTGTCAATAAAGAAACGCGAACGAGTTTTGTCTTTTTATTGAATAGGATAAGTATAACATAATAAAACAATACAACCAATATAGTCAATATAAATATCCACTGTCCTGTTGTTCATTCAGAAATGAGTGTAGTAGTTGACAAATAAAGTAGATAAAATTATGAATAATGAATATTATAAAAACTTACCTCAGTGGACTTACAGGTAGGAAGTATATAAAAGAAACCGGTTTAAACTGTTATATTGTAGCAGTGTGTTGGTATTGATGCGTCCCTAGCGCCACAAACTAGTAGAATAATAATGGGTAGGAAGGGCCTCAAGGTGTCGAATATTGATGGGAAGGTAGCACCACCAGCGCCACCTGCGCCACTGCACTAGAATCGGTATTTTTATACTACTAGGATATATTTTGGACTCGCTCGGAAGAATTTGGATCTCAATGTAGGTACTCTAATTGAGTCGGTGCTTGACTTAGACTTTTGAGGCAAAGACAATCTTAAACCACACCAGGATCAATTGTGAGACCTAAAACCAAGCGTGAATCTTAAATTATAGTCTTGATGCTTGAACCTTATTTGTGACAAATTGAACTTGATCATTTCTATTTAAAATGGATTTCGTCATTTATTCTTTTATTATATGGTTGTTATCTTCATGTCTCTGGCTTAAGGGGGAGGCTACTAAAGGTTTGCCCCGACTTTGTCCGATTAGCCGACTTTTTGAAGAGGATATATAGCATGGGTGTGGTCAAAAAATATCCGGTACTGAGATCTTAGCTGCCTTCCAGCCATGTGCAGCCGTCGCGTTTATGTGCCCGACCCTCCATTTTTCGCAACTACCAACATAATTAATTAAAAATTTCTACTGACTGCTAGGCCCAAGCTTCAAAGCTGTCATTCGCCAATATGATTTGGCACATATGTCTCTACCTGCAAAGAATACTAGATGTCTGTATCTTATCTGCATCTAAAGGAATTACTCTTCAAAGTTGAAGTTTCGGCAAAAATTTAAAAATTTTTGGCTAACGAAAGGAAAATTTTATTACTGGTGCGAGCTGTAAGGCTGTAATTTTTCATAAAAGGAGGCAGTATAGGAGTACTCATTTGTGCCAAATGGCAAGAAATTTTGCTACGTGAAAAAATTTTATGTCAACTTTAATCTTCAAAAATTTCCTAAAAAGCCTTTTTTGGGAAATGGTAGCCCAGAAATCGAAAAAATCAAATTTCTTGAAATTAACATTTTTTGAGATATTTGAACTCAGCGAGGTCGAAAACACCCCCATAAAAGAAGTAGTGAAGAAGAAGAAGTGAAGGTTTGCGACTTCTATGGCTGCAGAAAGCCTCTACACAGGATCCGACAGACTGAAAATGGCAGTTTCGGCAATTTCTGAAGATTAAAGTTGACATAAAAATTTTTTCACGCGGCAAAATTTCTTGCCATTTGGCACAAATGAGTACTCCATATTGCTTCCTTTTATGAAAAATTACAGCCTTATAGCTCGCACCAGTAATAAAATTTTCCTTTCGTTAGCCAAAACTTTTTAAATTTTTGCCGAAACTTCAACTTTGAAGAGTAATTCCCTTAGGTGCAGATAAGATACAAACATCTAGTATATTTCTGCAGGTAGGGACGTATGTGCCAAATCATATTGGCGAATGACAGCTTTGAAGCTTGGGCCTAGCAGTCAGTAGAAATTTTTAATTAATTATGTTGGTAGTTGCGAAAAATGGGTGGTCGGGCACATAAACGCGACGGCTGCACGTGGCTGGAAGGCAACTAAGATTTCAGTACCCGATATTTTTTTGACCACACCCATGCTCTATACCTTCGCCAAAAAGTAGGCCAATCGGACATAGTCGGGGCAAGTCGATTTTAGTAGCCCCCCCTTAAGCCACCACCTAACATTTAGATGCGGCAAGATTTGAACCAACGAGAAGTACCTAGAAGAAAATATGGTTTAAATTAATGTTAGTACTAACGCCATAACCGTACCAGGTGACTCCTAAACCAGACCGACCCTTGCGTTTCCCCAGGTGATCGAATAGCATCCAGAGTAGTGCGATGTTGGATTCCCTTTGAGGAGATTGTCACAGTATTTTGAGCTTAACCCAAGACCGGAATCTTGTATTACTAACCAGTTAACTTTAATTAGTTTACTTTCTTGATTGAGTAATATTTATCTATGTTGTCCTTGCTTTAAAGGACGGGTTAAGAGATAATAAACAAGAGCACAAGCATATAGGTATTGCCCAGAGTTTAGTGATAGAGTGAATTAAGTTTGCGAAGAGAAGAGGAAGTATTCGAGTTGAGTCAAAAGATCAAATCCTCGTTCCTAAACCCAATAGTAACGTTTGGTGAAATCGAGTACTGGCAACTCTGGAAACCTTTTTCTCAATTGTTTGTAGCTAAATAGTATCTCGCATATTGAACTGTATTTTATCGCATACCTTTATATCAATCATTATCTTTATCTTTATCCGTATCAGTCTATATTTAATAACCTATATTACACGTTAATTGCCTCAATTAATAAAGTGAAGTGCCCCAGTATCAAGTGTTCTAACTAGGGCACTGATTCCTGACAAAGATATTGGATCCGGATTCTGCCCCTCAGCAATTAAGTTATCGGATTTAGACCCCTGTGATCGACAAATCAAGATACAAGCATCAGAATTCACTGTTGTAATCTGAAGCCATAACAAGCCGCAAGTGTCGACCCCGCTTGCTAAGCCGTTGGAAGTGGGTCGCAATGTCGTGACACGCGGGCACCCGCGACCCACGGACCCCTGACCCGTGGCCCGCGATCCACGACCCGCGACCCACTGAAAGAAACACTCGAACCACTTCTTTAATTTGGACATTTTTGCATATTTAAGTACTCTGTAATGTAAGTACTCTGTAATTAACTTTTTAAACATGAATTGTACATAGTGAAGTATTACATAGAACTTTCAGACAAAAATTTGGCAAGTTCAAAGCTAACTGCATCAGATTTCTTCTTTTCTTCGTTTTCGTTAGTTCAGAACAGGCTATGCTATCGCAAAAGATCGCTATCGCGATATATCATACACTTTATTAGTACCAATAAAATTAGGAATGATCAACTCTAGAAATATGTCGATATTTCAAGCTTATATAATTATTCACTGGAAGCAGCTCTTCACGCGGCTTTGCTGGATAAAGGCTTTGTGGGATAATGGCTCTGCGTGATAATAAACTATTTATGCCAACGACTATGTCAGGAAGATATTGCTGGAATAATTTTTGTCTGAAGATTCAAGATAAAATATCATAAAAGCAATATTATTATGTACCTATAAAGACATACAAAAGAGCCAAAAGTTAGAAAAAAATTGAAAATTTAACATAAATTGAAAATTTTCAGGTGAAGTTATCCGAAAAATTAGCGAAGAATTGATGTCAACAAAAATTACTCTTGACCCGCTCTGACCCGCGGGTACCCGCGACCCACTTCCAACTCTGGGTTGTCACCATGAATCAACCTTGTTATGTGAAAATCATAGAGATTACTGGAGGATCAAATCAGAGTCAATTGGAGTCAGATTTTAGTTGTTTCATTACATATATATAGGGCTTAGAAAAATGTAAAAAAGCTGCAAATTTCAACGATGTACCTTCCGAATAACTTCCTCACCTGGCACTGTCACAACGCCATCTTCTACTGTCAAATAGTAGACTCCGGTATGGCCAACGTTGGTTTTGTTAGGATACTGTTCTTGATTAAATCCCAGGAGCTCAGATATATAGGTTTTCTCATCAGTTGACTCTAGGTATACGGTGCCGGTAGGATCCAAAGCTCTTGTACTTTCTATTTTCCCCAAAACATATATGACCTGATACCTATCCCCTTTTTTCATGACGACAGTTTGAAAGGTATCTCTAGCGCCACTGCCATCTCCCACATTCTCCCATGTGGCCAAATAGATCCAGTCAGGTTTAGGACTCGCCGTATACTCCTGTCCAATGAGACCATATATCTTTCCAAGTGTGTCGTCATCCTCGTCTTTCACAAACCTTCCATAAACAGTGCCCGTGGATGTGGCAGTGTCGAAATAATTACAAAATGCGATGCGTTCGGAGCAAGATGGCCATAAATGCCAAAAACAGCTACTCAGAAACACGGTAATGTCTGAGCCGCATGTCGTGGAAGGAGTCTCCAATTTGGCCTTAGTATTCCATCTTGTCAAGTGCAAATTTTGATCAGTGTCTGGACCGTAAGGAAGTAAGTCTTCCTCTGCCGCTTGAACGCTGAACAATAGAAATGCGAAAGCCGCAGCGGTATTGAAAATAGCTGACATGTCGCTGAAACATCAGAGAAATATACACGGATTTACAAATGCGATTTTCAATGCCCACTTTTTACAAAAGATCCTTGTTTTAGACAGTATGGCATAATCAGGTTTACCATATCTCTGGTATATTCCAACCTGTAAGTAAAACTCGACTAGGTGTCTAAGAATGATGCTATCGTTAATAGTAAGTAAATATCAGTTGCCTTGTTAGTTAATCATTCTTTCTAGAGCACAAGAGCAGAAAATATGTCGAAACAAAATCGGTCACATTATCTAGTATTCATCAACATGGCGTTTCTCCCCCGTCGTATACTGCAGTCTTCATCCATTAACTCCCATGATGGTTTGCTTGTCTGCTACTAATTATGACTCATCCTTTTTTCCTTGCACTTGAGTTGAAAATAAAATTCCCCAAACCCTCGAAGAACTGGAATGATGTAACGAATCACACAGACAAACAATCTTGTTTCAGCTGCTAGCCTAGTTTTCTATCATTCCATTAGACTTGCGTACGTGCATGAGAGAAAATTTTGGGGGGTGTGAACCGGTAAATTCGGATCCTGGGGGCTGAGCGCCCAACCCCCTCCCCCAGCACAAGTATGCTCTCTTGTAGATAACCTTGAGAAATATTGAAATGCCGAACAAATTTGCAGAAGTAGAGAGTTGAGCAACCTAGTAGTATAAAAATACCGCTTCTGGGCCAGAGGCGCAGGAGGCGCTTGAGGCAGATCCTACGCAAATAGGTTGTGGAGCTTGAGGCCCTTCCTCACCCATTAATATACTACACTAATTAAGCTAATTTAAGATTTTGAGGCATCTTAGACTTCTTTCCAACATCAGCACATCGCTACAATATAACTGGTTATAACCGGTTTCTATGACTCATCTTAACCTACTTTCCCAACTATAAATACAATAATCGACATAGGTAAGTTTTCAGTCATGACTACTGCATTCATTGCTGTTGCTTGTTGCTTGCATTGGTGTTCCGAAGCTTGGAGATATCCCTTTAGAGGTGACTGTGTTAATTCAACGTCCCAAGTCTCATCAGCCGGATATACATCATTTGTTTATTCGTGCTCCCTATGATCTGGAGAAACTAGCATCAAATCAACAGGAGACTATCCACTATATCACCAGACGATCATGTTTCGAATGGGATTGCAGTCCTCACCTACGAACCTGGGACCAAGCAATGGACCTCATCTCCAACATCTTGAAGGATGCCAATGTTGACAAGGTTATCACCAAGGGTATTTCCCAGTGGAACATAATTCGTTCTGGGCTGATGGAAAGGGAAAACTTTGTCAGGGTAATAGAGGCTGGTTCCATGGGGGTTCCCAGCTACATGTTGATACCTAATGACGAAGGCAATGGCTCCTGTCCGGATCACATGCTAAGAGATGGAGCTAAATACTGCTCAGCTCACCGAGCTCATCAACTGCTACATTTTTTCCTGAATGAAGAAATGGATAGTGAATGACACTTGTGACAATGCTTGCTATTGTATATACTGTGCATGTTATTCTTATCTTATTCAATAAAAAAGACAAAGTCTTTGGTGTTTCTTTATTCACAATAACAAACTACACAATATCACAATGACCGTATGACAAGCTACTAATCCCATCGTCTAAAATGTAACGCTTATCATCAAAAGCAGACAAGCTAATTTTGTTTGAAGTCAGAGTGAATAATTGATGCTTATCGCTTCTAATCATATTCATTACATTTCGACGAAGAGATTTATCAAACAAAGTTTCAACATAATCAGTATGATTAAGATACCTTTTTACAACGTATTTTTTAACACCCTTTGCCCTCTTTTTAGCCTCCCCACCACACAAAATACTGTACATTTTAGCTCGCAAACCACAAAACTCCGAAATAGGACTACCATTCGTCTCATCCTTCATTTTCCCCATCACCTTTTTATTGGATGTGGAAAACAAAAAATGATCGGAAGGGTAGTCACTAAAGTCAAACAAATGAGAATCAACAGACATATCTTTATATACATCATTACATTCAATGAAATAACATAAACTATCAGTATCAGTAAATAATAATTTACAATTATCCTTATATTTGGGTACAATATAATTATAGTGAAAATCATACATGAGCAGCTTTGACAAGTCAAGCACACTAAACCCAACATAAATGGGCTTATTGAGCTCGACCGTCGCTCGACTCATACAAACTGCTACCAAGTCCTCATTAAAAGCAGTTGCCCGCTCAAAACGAGGATTTGATACCAATTTGCTGAATCGAGCCTGATCACATACAAGTTCCACATTTATATATTGGCGTACATTCTCCATAGTTTTACCAAACACGGAATTATTTAACAATTTAAACAAATTCTTTTCAAAATCATTCTTAGCAGCCTTGCGCATCTCAGTGTTGAAGCTAATATATTTATGCATCCATGCAGATTGCCGAAAAGCAAGGACACGATGCACTCGCTCTAATTTTAGGCCCAATGATAAATAAAGTTTTAGGTTACGAAAATGGATAATATATTTTTGTTTATTGTAAAGATTGGGCACGAGCTTGTGCACCTTTGAATCAGCCACCTTGAGATCTGCTTTCAGCTGTTTACAGTATTGTGACAACATATCATTAGAGATCATCAATTTCTCAGGAGCAAGCGGATAACCATTGTGCAGTTGGTGGAGTTCTTTTGGATACCCCAGATCAACTTATAAAACATATCCCTCCTCCCCGTCTACATCAACTGTAGACCAATCAATTTTCTCAATTTCAAATTGGGAAAGCCAATGAAAGTTTGCACAAGGTTGCTTTTGGCTCATTGCCCAGCCATACAAATTATTAGCATCTAAATACATTATATAAGAATTTGGCAAATCGCAATTAAAATCATCTAGATAGGGATTATTCGCTTTAGCATAGCGATGAGAAATCATCGCTACACCTCCACGATTTCCCTGCTCAAAATACATGTATTGGTCGCTGTCCTTAAGAAGTTCCAGCTTAATGTCTGTCAGTTTAAGGCAAGCATCCCATCCAAAACTAGGCAAAGTAATGTAATGGACAGGATCCAAACCATAATGCTGAAGACAAAAAGCCCTAAAATTCTCAAAGACATCAGCCAATAACAAAACATCAGTTAACAAATAAATGTCATGGTATGCTCCAAGAGTCTGGACATTAAAACATTGCCATACCGTAGTAGCATGTGCATAGTCAGAGTTAGAAATGTCCTGCTCCATTAATCGACAGTAAAAGGCATCCTTTGGTGGAAGTCTAGTTTCATTGAATCTGCTCCAACAGTCCATATAGTCATATGGATAGACGCCCTTTCGAGTCAACAGAGACATCTGAGAAGGATTTGGGAAGCTTGCAGAAAGCACCTGCAACTGACTTGTCTGGAGATTACCGACCAGTGTATCCAAGGAGGCCATAAGGAACTGACAACTGTCAATAAACCGAATCCTCCAAGCAACAGACTCCCGTCCATATCCTCCAATTAGTTTCTCTTCCTCAGACTCGTCGTCACTGTCATCTCCTTCTTTCGATGGAGTCTTTTTCAAGGAAAAGCTGAGATAGTCCTCCATCCCTTTTGCTACAGCATTCATTTTTAGCTTTCTTGACTTAGATATCTTCCCAATTTCCTGCATAATTATGTGAGCATCATAGCGTCGCAGATTGTGAAGCACAACAGTAACATCTCTGTTCAGCCGGTGTTGCTGATTACACTTGTTGTGAGCGGCACCTCGAAAAGCCCCGCAAAGATGACAATGATCTCTGACCCTATCCCATTCAAGGACTTTTCCGCAAAGATGACAATCCTTGGTAAGCTTAAAGCTACTTTCCTCTACTTCAGTTAGCGATAGAGGTGCAGGCTCTGTTAACGCACTGTTGTGATCTTCTGCAATCGCTATTACTTCGTCGAGAAATTTGGATACACAATCCTTTCCTCGATAGACAGAGGATTCACCAATGCTCCTTGTTCCTTCTCCACAGCACTGCTTAATAGGGATAAGACCATAGCCACAAGGAGTATGTCGCTGATAAGCAGTTGTGGATGAATTTGATGGACTTGGCTGACAAGTGTCAAGTTTCTCCGTAAGACATTCAAAATCCGCATAAACAGTAAGAGGGCTTCTAAGGCGTCGATGATGATTCTTAAACTTCAAAACGTCATCCTCTGGCATAACCACCTTGCTTGGTTTGTTGAGTAAGCATCGTTCCAAGTGATCCTTCAGCTTCTCTTCAGAGTAACATGGTTGAAGACATCGTCGACAGAAATGCTTTTTATGTTGATCTCCACGCTGATCAAAGAGCAAACGATCCAAGTTCTTAATCCAACTGTAGTGTCCATCATAGAGCATCAAATCTATGTGCTTCTCGTAATTATTCTTCGACAGATACAGAGGAAGAAATGATTTTTCTTCTACTCCAAATATGTTGATACTGATACCATTGAGTTTTTCGAACTTGTATACATCCTTCAATTTCATAGGCATATCAAGCCCAGAAAAAGCAAGCTCGTCTTCAAATGCCTCATATTTGGATACGCGATAAGGATGATCTTCTTGTGGATGCAGTGCAGAAAGCACACTCCAAAGAAAGCATTTGTTATCGTTGTTCTGTACATTTATCACCGCTTTCTTAGACTGAATCCAACGAGGGAGAGGTTTGTAGGAAGAGCCAACAAGAGGGCGATGACGTGCCAGCTGTACATCCATGTGAAGGACCTGATCCTTCACCCAATTGGATCCCATCTTGAGGAAGCTCTCCAAATGCTTCTTAATTTCCTCTTCCCCATGGCTAACCTCTTCTCCCAAAGGAGAACCCAGCTGTACATCTTTTGCTTTGCAACAAAAGTGTGCCTCCATCACCTCCAGATGAGCTGTAGCCCGTCGTAAACGGATCCTCACACACAACCAAAACTTGAGTCCCACCAACTCTTCCCTTTCCCGATTCAAAAGTCCAACCAGTTGTTCCCGAACCTCACCAAGAAATACCTCTAGATCACCAACAAAGTGCCTTGGAACCACCCGGTAACCCCGCAACCGACCGTAGAATGCCTCTTGGGTAGGATTAATATCATACCCTGACTGCAGAGGTTCGGGCATCGACATTTCTAACAGCTCTTCATCCGATTCAGTCAAAATATCCGGTTCATTGATTACGGGCATTGGCATCTCTAACAATTCTTCATCAGATTCAGTTAGAGCTTGAGGATCCAGATGAGGCTTCTTAGAAGTTCCAGCGTCTTCCTGAGTACGTCTTTTTCTCCCACAAATTCTCAAATGCCGCTCTAAATTGTCCTTCCTTGAGAAAGGTTTTCCACACTGACTACAATTCCACTGCTTTCCACCATGAACTGTTCGCTGATGTCGTCTTAAATCAGACTTCTTCCGGAACGATTTACCACAAGTGGCACATTGATGATCTAACACATCCTGAGCCATAGCGGCTAACTGATTCAAATCATCAGACATTTTCTAAAATGAACAAGAATTGTTTACTTACCGCCTTTTATACATTTTCTTAATGACGTCATTCCGATGACGTCATGATTGCAATGATTACGCAATCAATGATTGCATGATTACGCAATCAATGATTACGCAATAACTATTTAAGACAACAACTTGTATTTCAGAAATAACAATGAACAAACTGTTGATTGCAACATTGGTTGTAGCAGTACTTGCTACAGTATTCTTGTGTCAATTATCATGTCAATGTAAGACAAAGTATTGGACCAACAGCACTCTGCCCAAAGTTAATGAGTCTTGGAATGTTGCGCTTGGCTACAGAATGGCTCTCGATAAGAAATTTTATGAAGATGAAGTTGAACTCAGGGTTGTCATAGAAACTGGAGTGAATCCTCATGCTACGTGTGGTGAGCGCCTCCTAATGCTGGAAGATATGTGTGCAGACATATTCCGAAGACTAAACTTTAATGGATCTGTGGTTGGACAATGCCAAGTTGGTCCACATACAAGAAATTTCTATTGGAAATCACCAACCACAACGGACTTAACTCATGTATTATTGCGACTTGACATCGAAAAGGTGTTTGATGATGACTCATCGATTGTTTGCTTCTTCTTTGACCTACTGACCTAATTTTAAACAGATATAAGCAAATAAATTGGAACCTTAATTAGTTTGCATGGATTCTGTCGTGCGTGCTGCGGTTTCGGAGTTATGTCGAGGTTCAAACTCAAGGCTATTGCGGAACAAAATGCGAAACTGGCGCGGGGGAAGACAAGTGAAAATGGTGATAACGATTCCAGCTCTGAAGATGAAAGTCATAAGCTTAGTTCCTACTGGCCGCCTTCTGCAGCGCCATGGGTTCCACCACCGCAACCACAGAAGAATTTATACGAGTCCTTTGTTGCGGAGATGATGGCAGTCACCAACTCTGAACCAACAGCACCCTGGGAGCGACTCTATTTACTTGGTTTTGCCAAAGAAGTGGAGCGTTTGGCAAGATATTTCTCAAAAATCAGCTTTGAATGTCTTGGATGTCTGCTGACGTGTCTTTCACAACAAGACCATACTTGTCTGGATACATATCGAAACTACTTGGATAGTCACTTTCAATATTTGGTTGAAGAAGCTGTCACTATGGAAGATGTGATGAAGAGAACAAACGTGTCTATCGACATGACTGAACCTGAACAGTGGGATGTCTGTTCTGTTGACTTTAACTGTAGAACCATATGGCGTCCTTTGATTTATCTTGCTATTCTTAAAGACTATGTAATGTTCCCTATTGAATGGAGAAAAGCTGTTGACAGTGTGCACATGTAACTGTTGTATGAATAATGTATATAAGCAGTTACTGTATGTGTAAATTGTTGTAAATAAACATGGATGTGCGTCTCAAGTGTCCATTTAGCATGTTAGTGGTAGAACCATCTGGTAGTGGCAAGTCTCAGTTTACGTCTAAGTTGTTAGCGAGTAGGTATTTAATGAAGGACTCTCCCACGAGGGTGGTTTGGTGCTACAGTGTTTGGTAACCACTTTACAACAATCTGGACTATGAGTTTAGACAAGGCTTGCCAGATGAGGAGCTATTGAAGGAAGGAAATATGCTTTTAGTCTTAGATGATCTAATGAGCGAGTCACCAGAAGTGTTGGCAAATGTTTTCACAAAGTACAGCCATCACTACAACATCAGTTGCATTGCCTTACTGCAGAACCTGTTTCCAAAGAATTATCGGACTATATCTCTGAACGCAAACTATATAGTTCTGATGAAAAATACTCGTGATCGGCCTCAAATCAGTCACTTGGCGAGACAGGTATTTCCAGGCAAGGGTAAATTTCTGATTGAAGCTTTTGAAGACGCCACTAAAGAGCCCTATTCCTATTTGCTACTGGACTTTAAACCCGAATCACATGACCAGACTCGGGTTATAAGTGGCATTCTTCCTGGAGAAGAGCCCGTAGCCTATATAAGCAAGTAAAAATTTGATGCAATCATTCAGTATGGGTTTATATCGTCTGCGTAAACACTATAAAAAGCTACACTCTGTAGCTGGAACGTCTCCTACTCAACGCAAGTCCCTACTTCATAGCGCCAGCGATGACTTTCACCGGTGTATTTGCGAATGCGCACTGAATGTGCTCAAGGGAAACATTCCTATATCTGCAGATCAAAAGAAACGTTTGAGTCGTCATAAGGAAGTTCTCAGGAAGATTACTAATCCTAGGAGTGGTCTAAAGCATAAGCGAAAGCTTATTGTACAAAGTGGTGGTAACTTTCTGCTTGCTCTCATACCAGCAATTGCAGGAGCGATTGGCTCACTACTAGGAAGATGACAAGCTTCAGGAAAATGAAACTTGTACCATACGATAGCAACTGGAAGCAACCCGTTGCTAACAAGTTGACACAGCTAAGAAATGATATGGACAGTATCTTATCTCATGAAGGAAATGATGAAACAGTGAAGAAGTTTCAACAGCTGTTGTCTCAATATAGTCATTACCTTGGTAAGGCACCAAAGGCAAATCCTAAACATGAAGCACTTGTGTCAAAGACGTTTGATGATGTTGACTTTGCTAGTTTCTCTGATGATGAACCGATGATTGATGAACCAACGATTGATGAACAGGAATTGACTGCAGTAACAGATCAACTCGCTCGAAATCCAGACATACTCACGTGGAATGACACTGGAGAAATACTGTTCCACAATGTGCGAGTGCCAAACACTAACATTGTGAACTTGCTTGAATCTCATCTTACTGGAACAACGGGAGAACCCGGTCAGACTATATTTGAAGCTGCCCTTCAAGAAATGCAAGTGGATCAACCATCTCGAAAAAGAGAGGCTGCTCCACAAGATGAAGTTATAAAAAGACAGCGTTTAGGACATGGAACTACCAGTAATCAGAAGGTCATTCATAGACGCTGGCAAAGAAAGCAACTGGCGGCAAAACAGCACTTTAAGAAGCGACGTTTAATTGCAAAGCAGTTGGTTAGACCAAAGTATCTTGGTAAACGGCGGCTGGATCCTGAAGAGTATTTAGCGAAGCGACCTACTACTGAACACCGATTCCACACAAGTCATCAACCTAAATGGATCGGTGAGCACCAAGTTGAAGGAAAACGTGTCAAGTCAAAAGGAGGTCCTTTAATGAAGCGTGCAAAGATTGTCAATTTTGCAAAGCGTAAACGAAAGGACGATTGGCCAGAACGTCTTGAGCCCAAGTCTAAAAGATTTAGATGGATGCAACTTTGAATCGTCTCTATTACACTCCTGGTCTACCTACAGCATATTCAGGAGTATCTCGTCTGGCCAAAGCAGCTAAAGATAGGAAGAAAGTCAAAGCATGGCTACTTCGTCAAGATCCATATACTCTTCACAAACAGGCAAGAAAGAAGCTAAGCATCGAACCTAGAGTTTATGTTCCTGGAATTGATCAATGGGCTACTGATTTGTGTGATATGAGTAATATATCTAAATACAACGATGGATTCCGTTACATGCTAACAGTGATTGATGTGTTTTCCAAGTATGCCTGGGCCAAGCCTGTGAGAACAAAAGGTGGAAAAGATGTTACTGAAGCTTTCCAGAAGATTCTAATTGGAACTATTCGAAGACCTGAAAAGTTGGAAACTGACCGTGGGAAGGAGTTTTACAACCACGATTTCCAACATATGCTCAGTCTTTACGATATTGATCACTTTTCAACCTACAGTGTTCATAAGAGTGCTACCGTAGAAAGGTTCAATAGAACCTTAAAGAATTTGCTGTATAGATATTTTACAGCAAAGAGCACTTATCGATGGCTAGATGTTTTGCCCGATATGCTGCAAACTTACAATTCCCGTCAACATAGAAGTATAAAGATGGCTCCAAAAGACGTGAACGCCTCAAACGAAGCAATAGTATACAACAACTTGTACAAGAAGAAGGTGGAAAGAGAAGAGAGATTTTACGAAGGACAGCTGGTTGGAATGAGCAAAGTGAAGGCACTCTTTGAGAAGGGCTATCTACCAAACTATACCGAAGAATTGTTTACGATCAGTGAGGTTATTCCAGGACATCCAAATCGATATGTCCTAAAGGATCTCATGGATGAAACTATAAAAGGAAAGTTTGTTGCTCAAGAACTTCAACCAGTCGACAAAGACTGACGATATTTGGAAGATTGAAAAGATTTTGCGAACAAGGAAGGGTCCTCAAGGTATTGAATACTTGGTCAAGTGGCAAGGATATCCAGCAAAGTTTAATTCATATGTTAAGGAAGGAGACGTTGTCAATCTAGCGTGATGTACGTATCTATTTCTACCATCCAACAGTTCAATGGATCATTTTCCTGATAACACGTTGGCAAACTTTCGAGTGAAATTGGCTAAACCGCTAATCTTACATGGGCAGCATGAAGTGGCTCTAGTGGAGTTGATTTATCCAAACTCATTCCTAACCTTCCAATCATCAGATGCCACAATATATTTTCATGGTAACAAAGAGGCAGACTACAAGGTCATAGGCAAGATTGTCTTGCGATCTGGTCATCAGCTGAAGAACTTGTTGAACAATTGAGTCAATTTGATGCAATGGGTGTACACATTGACTGGGTACCAGAGAAGAAACGTTACCGCGTCAAATATAATAATCCAAAAGATTTTCATCACATATCCCTCAGTCCAGTACTATCCTACATTCTTGGCTTCAATTCTGGATCCAATTATTTCCATTTCTACTCTGAATCGACCTACGCTGTCTTTCCTCCTAACTTTGGGAGTGTGCAAAATAGTATGTTTGTTTACTCTGACTTGGTTGACCATCAGAGAGTTGGACATGCCATGGCACCGTTACTTCGAGTGGTAAATACCTCAACCAATACTCCTGGAATAACTATTTCTGAAAAGTATATAACGCCCTACTATCTTGATATGGCCAAGTCATCGGTTGATGTCGTCCATATCCAAATCAGAACATCAAGTGGTTTGCCGTTTCCATTTCTAAGCAGCAGTCCTTTAATCTTGAAACTTCATATTAGACCAAAGCTGCTGACATCATAATGTATCCTCACGATCAACAGATGATGAACGACTATTATGCAAACCAGGCATCTGGTAATCTTGCCTACTTTTCGGGGCCATCAATCCATCAAGGACATGGGTTGGGTGGTCTGTTTGGTAGCTTATTCAGAGGCGTGGTACCCTTCTTCACCAAGACCGTTGCTCCTCTATTAAGGTCTGGTGCTAAAGCAATCGGTCAAGAAGCTCTGAAAACTGGAGTCAATGTTGCTCACGACATTGTAAGAGGTGAGGATCCACTGGAGTCATTGGAAACTAGAGGAAAGCAAGCTGGTCTCAGGCTTGGACATAAAGCAGTGAATAAGATTATAGGTAAAAGACCAACACCTCGAAAAGGTATAAAAGGGACAAAAAGACAACGACATCAAGACATATTCAGTAATGGCTCTGATTCATGAGCGGTCCTGTCCTTGCGTCTCCACACAGTTGGATCTCTTCAAGCTGCCAGGTACTCAGACAAGTCAGGAGAAGAGCAACTATGTACCTTACTATCCCTTGGCGAATACAACTGATGGCGGACCTATAGAGTTTGACATAAAGCCATCCCCTCATTATACAGACCTGTCTGATACGAGGCTCTATATTGCAGCTAAAATTGTATTAGCAGGTGGAAATGCGTTTGCTAATGATGTAAAAGTAGCACCAGTTAATATGCTACTACATGCACTTTTTTCCAAAGTGGATGTGCATGTGTGTAATCGAATGATCACTCAGAGTACAGGAACGTATCCATGGAAGGCAGCATTTGAGACTCTGCTAAACTTTGGTAGTGATGCTAAAGGAAGTCAGCTAAGCTCAATCCTATACTATAAAGATACAGAAATGGAAGATGTGAATGCAGTAGCATCTGCGAGTAATACTAGACTAGCAAAGCGTTGGGTACGGACGGCTGGTAGTAGGCTGTTTGAACTCTATGGACCTCTTCATGTGGATCTGTTCTTTCAAGACAAGTATCTATTGAGTAATGTGCCTATTCGAATCAAGCTGATAAGAAGTTCCCCAGAGTTTTGTTTAATGTCTGGAGAGGATGTGACTCAGAAGTTTAGGATTGAAATCAGTGAAGCGATCCTTTGGGTTCGACATGTGCAGATTGCTCCAAGCGTATCACTGGCTCATGAAAAGGCACTATCTCTTGGGAATGCACTATATCCTGTCAACAGAACCGAGATTGAAGTGCTTACAGTTCCCTTCAACACTCGATCTGCATCGCGTGACAATTTCTTTGCTGGGCACATACCAAAGAAGCTGGTGTTTGCAATGATTACGAATAATGCTATGAATGGGCGTTACAGCAACAACCCATTTAACTTTCAAACATTTGATCTGGATAATTTGGAGTTAACTATTGATGGAGAACCGGTGGCTGGCTGTCCTATGAAACTAAGTGACAAGCGGATGATCAGAGCGTATGCAAATCTATTTAATGTCAAGAACAAGTCCTATTCTGACTCTGGAACAGATATAAGCTATCCAAATTTTCAAAGTGGATATGCCATGTTCTGCTTTGATCTAACTCCTGACGGCTGTGGAAATACTTCCCACCACTTGGAGCTGAATAGACAAGGAAACCTACGACTGAGTCTGCAGTTTGCAAGCAATCTGGTGCAAACGATTAAGCTGTTGATGGACTACAAGGCCTGATGAATACTCTCGAGATTGAGCAGTTGTTGCAAGGGGTTCCTAACTACAAAGGGGTATTTGCGAAGGATGAATTGGTGGGTTATGGTCCTGGTGGTTTTGTGGTTAATACGGCTCCCTCCTCCCATCCCGAGCAGCATTGGGTGGCAATCTATGTCCCTATCAATGGACAAACGGAATTCTTTTGCTCCTATGGAATGAAGCCTAAACTATATGGACGCAATTTGACTCATTGTGTATATAATTGTATGCCTATGCAGTGTATTGATAGTAGTGCGTGTGGCCTATACGTTGTTGCGTTTTTGTTGCGGTGTAAGGGTTGTGGGACTTTTAAACAATTTTTAAGGCTTTTTGGTGTGGATTGTACGAAAAATGATAAAGATATCAAAAATTTGGTGGAGGTATTGTCTCATATTTAATTTTTCATGCATGTATTGTATGTTTCATGCATTTTCAAAAAGTGTTATTCACCGAGAAAAATACAAACACGAGATAAATATAGCCTGGTGCAAAAATTCGAAGTTTCGAATTCAAACCAAAAGTACAGTATGGTGGTGCTTGTGGTATATACTAGAGATGCACCGGGGCCGCCACTACCGAGGCCGGGGCCGGGGCCGGGACCTCATCGTGGCCCCGGCCGACCGGGGCCGGGGCCGGGGCCTGGAAATCGGGGGTCCAAATTGAAAATTTTCAAAATTTTTCTGGAAAATTTAAATTTTGCAATAATTTTTGATATACAAACGTTACTATCGTTGTTTTCATTCATATCGGCTGGAAAACAAACGCTTTGTAAAACTTTTTGATTTTCGAAATTTCAAAATTTTGGTCAAAAATGTCAAAAATTTACAAAATTTTGCTAATTTTTGGCCCCGGTCAGTACCGGGGCCTGACCATCGGGGCCGGGGCCTGACTACCGGGGCCGGGGCCAGGCCCCGGTGCATCCCTAGCATATATATACTACTCGAGTACTTTACGACGGTAACACTTTTATCCCTCCCGGAGCCGGACCTCTAATTAGCTGGAACAGGCCAACATGGTATCCAAAGGGCCGCGCAGGCGCAGACGCATTTACACTCATATTAGCATAATAATATAATATTATATTTTACATAATAACAAACAAAGACGTATATACAATAATAATACAATAATATGTAACATACCTACCCAAAATTAAAAACATGTTGTTGTGATGGCGGCAGAAGATATAGCGATTACCAAGGTTTATATTGCAAATGTATATATATATTTGTTGAAGATCGTCAAGCTACCGTTAGCACTGTATGCAAAGCAAGAATAAATGTTTACGTACGTATTTAAATACGCAAAATGCATACATGAGCTAACGAAAGCATGAACGATACTTCGAAAATCAGTTCCATTAACAAATGTGTATAAATTGCTGCACTTTTAGTCACGAACATCCTGAAACAAAAATAGTTAAAAAAGATGGACAGAGTATGTATATATGTACGTATTATGGGGTAGCTCGCAGAGCTTTTTTACTTTCTTTCCTCCAACGTTAGGCTACCCCCAACCTCCCCCAGCACTTTTAGAACCAAAAAGGAAATGAAAAAGCCTTTTTGGAAAAATGTTTCGCAAATTTTGGCTTAAAATCGCTTTAAAACCGTGTTAAAAACGCCTAAAACGATAGAAACAAGCCTTGCTTTGACGAAAAAAGCGCTGAAACACAGACTTCAGATCAGAATTTCACATCAGAAACACCACACAAACATAGTTGGGGGTTGTTTTGAAAAATGGCTGGGGGGTTATATACCTGGCTTTTTCTTACAGGGAGGAGGTGGAGGGGCCCCCCAGAAATTCGTTATCACCCCAGATTTGGGTCGCCCCCCCAGGATTCGGGCCTTCCCCCCCAGAACTCCAAGGTGCCCGGAAAAATAGGGTTTTGAGGGAGCTATATTAAGCTTAAATTTAAGTTAAAAATAGTCAATTTTTTAGCTCAGCAGCAAAAAACAGCTATTTTTAGGCATTTTTCGGAAAATTTTTCTTCCCCCCCCCCAGAAATCCGAGCCCCCTTTGACCTGAGGGGGACCCCCAGACTTCCCCCCCCCCCCCAGAAATTTTTGCCTATGAAAAAGCCAGTTGTATATATATACCCCATAAGTGTAACAGAGATTTTGGGTGGGGGAGGCTTCCCTCCCCCAACATTCTTTGGGGGCCCCTATGGAAACCCCACCAACCCTCCCCAAAACATTTTTCTATTTTTATGCCAAAAATCGCATTTTCAGCTGTTTCCAATGCCAAAACACATTCATCCATGAAGTAATTTTATCATTAGACAGTAGCAATGGTTTATGGGGGGGGGTTGGGTATCCCCCCGCCATTTTTCCAGACCCCCCAGAAATTTTTGGCCAAGAGCGCGAAACACGACAAAACTTGTGCATTTTAGGTTGAATTTTGCAAAAGTTTTCAAAAAAAGTCCAATTTGGTACTTACCGTGTTTATTATCGCGTGAAATACACGTTTACAGCGGTTTTATGGACTTCTAGACTCACTATTGGCCTTATTCTCGACTCAGAAACATGTTGGCAATCGAGTTTTCGAGTTTAAAAACACTGTCTAATGTTACACAAGCATAGGTGTCAGCCATTTTTCCAAACGCCACCTGAAATTTTTGGGGCCCCCGCCCTCCCCCCCTCAACTGGGGGGAGGGGGGGTAGTCGCGCCGAAGGCGCGAAAATTGGTCAAAAACTGGACATTTGGGTGGGGTCTGGCAAATTTGGGTGGGTGGGGTCTGGGATTTGGCCACTTGGGGGTGGGGTCTGCCTCCAAAATTTCGAGGGTGGGGTCGGCACTTTTCCATTTGGAGGAGGGGTTCCTCTCCCCCCCAGGTACACCTATGTTTTCAACCGTTTCTAATGATAAAAAACATTTAACCATAAAGTAATTTTAACATTAGACAGTGGTTTTAAACTCAAAAACTTGATTACCAACATGTTTCTAAGTCCAAAATGAGGTCGATATTGAGGCGGAAAGTCCATAATACTGTTTAAAACGTTTATTTCTCGCAATAATAAACACTTCAGAACAACAATTTGGACTTTTTTGAAAATTTTTGCAAAATTTACCCTAAAAATACCCACATTTTGGCCATTTTTCGCGCCTTCGGCGTTTGGGGGGTGGCGTGCCCTCCGAAAATTTCTGGGGAAGGGTTGAAAAAAGGCTTGGGGGCTGCATCCCCCAAATCCCTCGCCCCCCCCCCTTACACCTTATGGACAGTAGGTCAGTTCTGTCTAAACTAGAAAAAACCTAGATTGGCAACATGTTTCCTGGTCCAATCCAAAATAAAGTCAATATTGAGTCGTAATGTCTATACAGTTAAAAACGTGAATTTCTCGCACAAGTAAACTCTTTAAAAAATTTGGACTTTTTTGAAAATCTTTGCGAAATTTATCCTAAAAATTCCCAAGCTATGGCCATTTTTCGCGCCGTCGGCGCGACTATCCCTCCCCCCCCCCCCCGGACGTCCCCCCCAATTTTCGGAGGAGGGTTGAAACAGGGGGCTGTGGCTACCCCTCCCCCAACACCCCCACCTCCCCACCTTACACCTAGTTTACCCCACCACCCCCCCCACCTCCCCTCAATTAAACCTTAAACCCATGTAGTCGTTGTATTAATAAAGTAGTTTTATATGCCACATGTTAGCTAATTATTAACTTTAGCACCATCATTTTGTCGGAATCCAAGTAGTTTGTATTTTCAATTTTTTCAATTAAAATGGGTTGAAATTTAGGGTTTCATTGTGTGACTCATTCAATATATGACCCAAACTATCTTTTGTGCAAATCTGAGCGCATGACTCAAAAGTGGCACTGTAAACCTGAAGTTAGCAGTTCCAAGCAATATTTGCTAATAAATATCGAAATACAACTGTCTCAATCGAGTTAAACTTTGACTCATTGATTTCTCAACATACTCTATCTGACTCAATTGGTTTTAACTCTGACTCATTCAATGGAACTGCTAACTTCAGGGAGGTAAAATAATGAGCATCTATATAATCCACTTACAACATTGGCAGAACTTGACCAAGGTATAGAACTACCATCCAAAAGTGGGATCAAAAGTGCCACCCAAAATTGACATCAAAACAGTCACCCAAAAGTTTGAATCAGTACATATATATTCATTACATTATCCTGGGATCAAAATAGTCTCCCAAAAGTTGGATCAAAAGTGTCACCCAAAAAATTCTACTTATCACATATAACCCTTCACAGCTAATTAGTCACCTAAATATGAGAGCTAATTAGTACCCAATAATAAGATCAAAATAGTCACCCAAAAATAAGATCAAAACAGTCACCCAAAAGTGGGATCAAAAACGGCACCCAAACTGCGCTCAATTGATGTCTCTATTACTACTATCTAGAAACGTTTTTATAAGTCTCGAAATATTTTCACAAGTTTCGAAACGTTTCCATAAGTCTCGAAACATTCTACGAATTCTCGAAACACAACTTTCCAAAGTCAGACAAATTTGAGAAATGCATCAAAAGATTTTCAAAGGGCTGGAAAGTTTGAAAATATTTCGAGAAGGATTCAAACTTTCTGCAAATCTTCTACATTCGCTGTAGAGTTACTGCTGACATACCCAAAAGAAAAAAAATCAATGTTTCTAGAAATACGTTTTGTAATTTTCGATGTTTCGAGTCCTTCTGTACATTAGTTATTCTCAATACCGATGTCTTGAAACATTTTTGAAGTCTCCAAATGCTTCTTCTTCGTCATATTCCAGCAGCACGGTCACAGCCATATGAGCCTATCTTCGGAACCCAGATGTAGTCACAGATAACCCAGCACCAGTCTTAGCGAGTTAAGGCTGATCTAAGGCCACGCCATCTGATCCAAGAACTGACCAGCTGATTTTACAGATGGCTGCCCTTCGCTCGGGGGCAAATTAAGGATGACTATGTGGCTACATCGTTAACTGAGCGACAAAGATCGACACCAGTTCCACTTGTGTAACTGGTGCCCCAGGGAAATAGAATCCAGTTGGTACGCTGGTCAACGCCCCAGGGAACACGTGGAAGGATAATCGTCCAACAGCATCGACCAATGCAAGAAGGAGATCTCCAACCGGATTCTTCTGCGCCCCACTAAATGCTCTAAACTGAAGTCTGCTAACTCTCAAAACCTATCTTGAATTTCTCGAAATATTTTTCTAATGACTCGAAACATATTCATTTTGTCTCGAAATGCTTTTTAAATGTCTCGAAATATTTTGACAAATTCTCGAAATAGTTTTTGAAATGTCTCGAAATATTTTGTAAAAGTCTCAAAACATTTTGCATAAAGACTTGAAAGCTGAACCTTTTGAAGAAAAAATGTCTCGAAATTTTGAAAAATGTCTCGAAATATTTCGAGACTAATCAGCAACTTTCACGAAACCTTCTGCACTTCCCGCGGAGTTAAGGGGGGGGGGGCTACGAAGGGGTTGGCAGGACACTGTCGGAGAGAGCTACTTCCCCCCCCAACGTTAGCTAACATACAAAGTAAAAAAGTTTAGGGTGGGCAACAATATATCTCACCTCCACTGTTTTTGGCAGTACGCCAAAGTACAAATTTTGGTGGGAAAAATGGTATTTTTCAAACAGGTTTTTTCAGCTCTGGTGGATTAACGGTTTGACCACTTCTGGAACTTTCAGCCACAAATGTTATCTGTTACTAGTGCTAAATATTAAAAGTATTCCGGCTTTCGAGCGTTGCTTCCTTCTTCAGCTATAACACCGCAAAGTTTGAAATTTGGCGAAAAGTTGCGATGTGACCGTGCGCCGTTTTCGATCTAATAAAATTAACAGCCCCTAGCCTACCCCAGCTTTTTAGCAAATATTAGGCTGTAATAGGGGCAAACTGTCTGTCAGTTTCGAGGAATTTGGCTATCTGGTTAGTGTGCTAGCAAACTTTTTGTTCAGAAATAACCCTTATTTTTAGGCCTGAAAAGCTAGCTAAGCGCTGTGAAAATGGGGTCAAAAACTTTTTTGTCTCAAATTTTGCCGAAAAGGTGGTTATAGGGGTTATTTGACCTGCTGAATTCGAATATAAAATCCGTTTTTCGATATGACGCTTCCTTCGTTCAGCATACGCTTACAACTGTCTCAGAGCTTTTTGGAGCGATCGCCATCCATACTTCGATAAATCAATCTACCATTTCTAAACACTGGAGCGAGGTTTAGTGACCTAGCTTTCAGCATATCTTGGTACGCTCACTGGCCTGTAATGCGCAAAGTTTCAGCCGATTCTGCCGGAGTAATTTGGAGTAATTGGCTCACCTGTTCGAAATGGCACCAAATAACAGCGAAGCGACAATATCGATAATGTAATTTAGCACTGCGAACGCAGGGATTAACGAAATCACGTCATTTGTTCATAAGTTAAGACAGATACCTGGAGTATTAATTGAAGCAAAGTTGGGTTCATTTGGTAAACCACAGCTCATTAGACGTTAGTTAACATCCACCCGTATAGACCTACAACACAAAATTTTTCGCATTTTGATTGTATCTCACAGAAAAGTATACATTGATCTAAGGATTATTTTACACTACGTCAAAGCGCTATATGTCAAAACTATTTCTGGAAAATTTGGGTATCGTACCTTGTCTATAGCGATCAGGGCGAGGCGAAGTTTGTGTACGTGCCATGCCGAGCTTTGGACCGACAAAACCAACTTCAGATGGCTCCACAGGACGCTATACTGCATGGAATTCTTTCAAACTTAAAACTATTTTACACTAAACCTAGTACTATTATGTGGCAAAAGACTAGCTAGCTTTTCCAACATCGAACTTTTAGTGAAATTCGTAGCCCCCCCCTTAAACGTGACAGATCCATAAGGCTTCGGCCTTAGTTACTGCAGGCAGGCGTTTTTCATTATTTCTCTATGTTTAATTCCTGCTGGCCCGCGTTTACCACATTTTTTATGTAAATGTTGTTTGTATCTCTACGGAGATCCGCGGGCCACTGCAGTCCTCTTTCTATGCATAGCACAGTCAGAGAGGTTTCGATAAAGCCTTCTCTGCCTATGTTGCAGCACAGATACAGCTGTAGCGGTACCAGAGTGAAACTAGCCTAACACAAAAGTACCGTTACCCCGCGAGAGCAACTCAAGCGAGGAGACCGTGGCACAAGTGAATAACACACCAACCGCGCAGGAGCCGGCCGGGGAAGCCTCGCCAAATATATAGCCCTAGTGAGTGGGTGACACCCGCTCACCTCAGAAATATCACTAAACTAAACGAAACCCCCTCCCAAGCGAAGCATTAACCCACTACCAAAATAGAATAATAATAATAAATAAGTGGCTCTACAGGGTCACCCTGGAGCTCACAATAACCTAAAGTGGTACCCACTTTAAGTTTTTAATAAGAAGAATAAAGCACAGCAAATAATAGGGCCAATAGGGAGGAGCGCAAAAATACACACGACCGCACAGTTTGAAAGACAACACTAGACTGACTAAGTTTTTGAGACGTCTAGACAAGACCAGTTTTGAAAGAGCGTGGAAGAATTTGATTGGATAATTTTGAGACCCCCTTGAAAGACAAGATGCTGGGAGAGGCTTCGAGAGAAAATAGACGTCTCAACAGCGCCACCTATTGGCTAGGCTGGCCGACACACATATACGTA
>JASAND010009689.1:0-10598 GCA_030248195.1 Trissonchulus latispiculum
GGATCAAGTAAACAATCTCCCCCCCCCCCAAATTCTCAAGTAAACTATCTCCCCCCCCCAACGCTATAAATCTTTCATAAACTTAACCAATTTAGCTCAAATTGTGTGTGGATGCATTCCAACAAATGTCTGATTGATTGGTGATAAAATTTTAAAATTTTTAAAAATATAAATTTTTAAGTTTTTAAGGGGGGACCAAGGGGAATCAAAAAATTTTTTGTCGTCAATTTTGCTGAAACATTGTGTATAGGGGTTTTCGGGCTCGTAGAACACGAATCTGAAGTCGGTTTTTCGATTCAGCTTTTCGTTAGCTCAGTATAAGTTAAAGTAGTAAGCTTAAGATGTAAGCTTGTATTGAACCAACGAAAAGGTGGATCAAAAACTGATTTCAGATGCTGCATTTTGAAAACCCCTATACACAATGTTTTCAGCAAAATTGACGACAAAAATTTTTGATTACCATTGTCCCCATAAAAAAACTTAAAAATTTAAATTTTTTAAAATTTTAAAATTTTATTACCAATCAATCAGACATGTGTTGGAATGCATCCACACAAAATTTGAGCTAAATTGGTTAAGTTTTGATAAAGTTAACATCAAGTAAACTATCTCCCCACCAATTGAGGCTGGGGGGGAGATTGTTTACTTGACCCCAGTTTTATTGCACTAATTGTTTACAAACATTACCGACTATCGTACCGTAGCTAAAACGTACCGAAACAGCGAAACTGCAGGATAGCTCAAAATGTACAGAGAATAAACAAGTGATTTGGACAAAGCAGATAAGGCAGAATGACCTGAAAATCCATTATGCGCATGAATCACACATGAAAATTGACAATTTGAAAACATAAATGAAGCTTGAACTTAAACCTGAATTACTCCATAATTCGTGAAATCTTGAGTTTGAACTTAGCGTTTTTACACTTTCTTCCTTAAACTGCGAAGCAACTTCGGTACATAATGTTGGGTTCTCAAAACCCAAAACTACTCCCGAAACTCAGAACTAAAACAACAGTTTCATGAACAAATCTTCCATCTATACGTATAGTACATCTATATACGTTATATACGACACAACACGGAAGATGTTATACCTAAGGCGCGGCTATCACTGCTCTGAAAATGTTTCAATCTGGACAGCCTAATGTAAGTTTCATTCTCTCCTTCGTCTTCAGAAAAATCCTGGAACAGATCAGGTGGGTTCCGTTGTTTACCCACAGACGACGACGTAGGTGACGCTTCTGAGCTAGTGAACAAGCTAGAAATGGTCACACAGATCCACAGCCATAGACGACTGAAAGCAGATAGCGAGCTGCTGTACTGACCACCACTAACAGTAGCGTTGGAAACGACACTGCACTTGGAAGATTTTGTAGCATCAGAGAAAGCTACAACGCAAAAAGCAGTAAATACAATATAAATAAAATAATATACTGTAAAAAATCTGTCAATACTAAGTCTAACAACTGATTGCTTCCTATTAGTATACATACATATTTAAAAAAGTACACGTAATAAAAAAAGGCAAAGGTGACCCTGGAAATTTTCCCATCTCAGCTGCAAAACAAGGGTGCAGGTGCACACACTCAGCCCCGGATACACAGCGGAGAGCCAAGAAAACCACCGTAAATAATGGCTGCATCCGTGTAAGGGGGATTGTCTTTCAATGGTTTCTGGCCTACATGGAATACTGTTATCTGTACACAATACTGGTCCCAATTAAAGATAAAGAAGTCTATCTCTTACCACCAAAACTCCGACCAGATCTTAACCGAGACTGAGTTTGGTCAAAATTAGCCGAGTGTGATTTCTCGTACAGTCTTGAATAATTCTGATCTTCGCCATCAGATATCAGGGTGCTATCAACAATTAACTCTTCTTCTTTTCTTTTGGATCTTTCATTATGGTCCGAGGAAACTACAAGTATAAGCGTAATTAGGTACCAGTAGTCAACTGTTTAATCTTGGTAATACAAATAACCCAGTCAGTTATTATCTTGAGTGATTGCAAAACGTTTTTTCCCTTTGGCGACGAAAACCATAAGCTCAACTGTGAGTTTCCTGACAAAACAAAAGAAACTAACCGGAACCGTCGGCAGCTGAGACTTTACTTCTGACTACCGCGGCGTAGGAACCTATCCACGAGGTCAAAGAACTGCGTGCAAGCTCCGGGCTATCAACTTTTGGACTCGGAGTTTCAGAGCGATAACTAGAACTAAAACACATAAGCAAGTGCACCAACAGTATACGTACTTAAATCTACCGCAATTTTATCAAATCAAAAATAGGGATGCACTGGGGCCTGGCCCCGGCCCCGGCCCGGTGGTCAGGCCCCGGTTGAACTCAGCTAACTTAGTAGAAGTTTTAACTGTCTTTTTCCTAGAATTTTGCAACTTTTGACGTCAAAAATGAATAAAAACAAGGAGAGAGTCACTTGGCTGAACGAAAACTACACTAATATAGTGTTTGTACCAGATTTTCGTGACCTGTTAAAATTTTTAAAAATTTTAGTTACTTTCTGCCTTCAAGGCCCCGGCCCCGGTACCGGGGCCTCGAGTTGGCCCCGGCCCCGGTAGTGGAGGCCCCGGTGCATCTCTAATCAAAAAGTGGGTTTACCAAATTTCTACAGCTGATAATAATATACAAGCTACGCACAAAGCTTAGGATAATATAGCATCACATCGGGAAGCTGACAGAAGTATCCAACCGTCCCAGAAAACAAGAGAATATCCGCCCAAATCGCGACTTCAAAATTTCCTCGCTCAAAAGCCCAAATATTAAAACATTTCCCAAGTTTGCGATTTTCAAACAACTCTAACTCATTTTTACTCAAACTCAAAACGGCGAAGCTGAAAAATTCTGACCAAAAATCCTTAAAATTTGGCATTCTCTGAACACCTTATAGTGAGAGGGGGAAGCCCAAAAAGTAGGGGGATAGATAAGACTGTGGAGGAAGGGTCGAGTGGGGGAAACCGAAAAAGTGGGGTCGCCCCCCCCGCACTAAAGAAAGCCTGCAGTATAGCAAGGGGAGACCCGAGCTACAACGCCTTAATCAACAACCACAACATTTCAAGGAAAGAAACGGCATCAGTTAAAAACGATGTGTTAGCAAAAAGATAACACTGCACCATCATCTAAATTTGACTGTGCTACATTAAACTAGGTACGTCTACCTTGTTAAAATGGGTCATCTCAAAACATCTACTATACCTATATGCAATGTTTCGCCAGGACAGTGTTTCATTTTTGTTTTGCTGTGTTATTCGTGACAATGTCTCATAATAACATGTTGTGCAAGTGCACTAAATATGGAAATGTTTGTAGTTCAATTCATATTCGTATTAGCTTCAAATATGTCAGAATCAGAAATATATAATTGAAAAGATTTGAACAACCGAACATTTGAAAGCCTCAATTCTAATTTTAATGCTACGCTAACAGTTGTCCTTCCTTTAAGGGTTAGTAAAACAGTCCAACCCTTTCAATTTGCAGTCATCTGTCCTAACCGTCCTAGTTTCTTCTCACCTTTCAGCCTGATTGATACCGAATACCAGGGTATTTTATACAGGGGGGTACCCCCCCCGAAATCATCCCCTCCCCCCGGGATTTGAGAGCCCAAATTTTTGCCAAAAACAGGCGAATTTTCAAAACTTTTCCGGCTTCGCCGGGGAATACTTGCAGAAATTGCTATTTTTAGCTTAAATCCTGACATTTTTGAGAACTTTTTGGGTTTCACCATGCAAAATACGCCAAAATACCATTTTTTGGCTCATTTTTGCAAAAAATCTTCTCCCCCCCCCGGCCCGGGAAAAAACCTAAAAATACCCTGAATACCAGTAATAAATTACTAGCGTTATTCATCTAAAAAACAGAACGCAAACTAACTGTTGCCAATAGTGCAAAAAATTGAAGTTTCGAATTCGACCGAAAAGCATGGTGATACTTGTAGTACTACTCTAGTATTTTAAGATGGTAACATCCCTCCCGGACCTCTAATTAGCTGGCACTTGGCCAACACGGTCTCCAGGAAGCCGCGCAAGCGCCTGCACACACATATTTAGAGGCACTATCGTGCCCCTGCATGATTTACAATTAAAACAAAACAGATACGGTACACAGCAAAATCAACGATAGTTGAAAATGAAGCATTTTAAAAGCCAAATAAAGCATACTGGATGAAAAGTAAGCACAAAGCTTGACTAGAAGCAACATACGCAGGTATATACGTATACATCATGCCCACGGTAATACAGTTTGTACAAAAACCTACCTATACGAATACGTGTATTCTTTCCTTGATGGGCTGAAAAGAAGTACATTAAAACTACCTACATGGTGATCACAAGTAGATAACAAGACTAAATTTAGGCATGAATTTTTTCCACACATGAATTTTTTTGAAATAATCACAGTAGGTATAAACCATTGCTCAAGGACAATTGACAGGTACGTACGTACAATACGCTCGGATGAATACAAATAGTCTTATCGGAAACAAACAGCATCGCGCAAAGGACTAGGTAAAGGTTTGAAAAACCTGATGATAGGATTAATAAGCTTAGAGTTTGTTTTTGAGTTTATGTATAACGGCAACATCGCTAAGCAAACACCCTGCGCTGATCCAGTTTAAGAACAAACATATACCCGCCGAATACTTTCGGAAATACTGACTTCCGTAGACTAAACAGGGTAGTACAATCCGATTACAAAAGGAACAGTGCTCTGTCAGCAGAGTAAGTTGTACTTTATTAATTAACTCTCGAACATAACTGAATATAGGAGTTATTACTGAATTGCCGCCAGGCGTCTTCTTTTCAGTATAGTCAAGCGGGAAAAAAACCCACTCGCCAATGCGGGAAAAACTCACCCCCAGTGTGGGCTTACCGGTATGAGCTATCTAGGATTTTAATAGCCTATCTTGAAGAGCATCCAAAATAACCCTGGAGGGTGTATTATTGTCGCTCCCACTGCTTCCCAGCGAATTTTTTGGGACTTTGAAATTTTCGAAAATTTTGGTCCGTCCAAGTACCGAAATTTGGCAAACTTTGCCCGGCCACCCTGAACTACTGGAAAGACTTAGACCAAAGCGGATTGTATGTACGTGTAGGGCATCTGTTGCGCATCATAATGATATATGCCACACTGCTCTAACCCCTCCGGCGCGACCTGGGGGTGACCGAGAATATCGGGAAAAAACCCACATGCAGGAAAAAACCCACTTTTCAAAATTGAAAATTTTTCTAAGCATTAGCAGGAAAGGTCAAACGAATACATACATTTGTTTAATAGAGCCTATAGATTAAATTGGTATAGGTTTACCTGGGTTCGATCTGTTATGGGAGGTCCAGAGGGTCAAAATCGGACATGGTGCCAGTGTCAATTTGTCCAAAAATGCTTATTTTGCCTTAAAATGGGTCTCGTTTGGCTCTAAATACAAGAAAAACACGTTTTCTATACGATAGGATGCTTAAACTGCCGAAAATAAACAATTTTAAAAAATTTCCAAAATTTGCCTATGTTTACATACGTGTTAAACATACAAATTTTCAAAAGTAACTATGACCTCAATTTTTCAACAAAAACTAATATATTTTGATGCAGTTGTACTAAAAACAACCCGCTCTTTCATTTGGAACGGTTAGAAATGCTCCTGGCAACTTGCCAAAAAATTTTCGGGGTGGGTTTTTTCCCGCATATGGGTTTTTTCCCGCATTGGGGGTTTTCCCCGCCAGTTTGGGACAATTTTTCTCACTAACGGCCGGCGCACCCTAGAGGTGTTCTATAGCTCATAAGAAAGCTTACGACTAGGCCTAGCAGCCTGTATAGTCAGTATTTCAATATCTCAAACCAGTAAAAAGTTCTGGCCAAAAATCTGAAAAATGGGGGTTTTTCCCGCTTGACTATATATCTTTTCAGTAGGCACAAATCCAGATTGGTGAGAATCCGAACCATGGGCGTATCCAGGGGACGGGGCTTGAAACCCTCCTTTTGAGTTGTATTTTATCAGTGTTCCAATAAGTGTAAATTTTTGTCAAAATCTCCTCCTCTTCAGTAAATTTGTCAAAACCCACTCTTTCTTCAAATCCGATCCGCTTTAAATTGCGGCGCTCTCCAAAACAGGGACACATTCGCGTATTGTGGCCATGCGAAGAAGACTACGTAAGCCTAGAACAGTAGATTCTTGATAATTCAATCAATAACATATTATATATACCTTGAAGAACAAATCAAACGGTCACAATCAATCCCGCTAGACGATGGTTCTGCAGGCAAATAAGCGTCAGAGGACATCATGCGATTCTTGTTCCTAAAACAGAAATGAATTCTAAATATTAGATAAAACAGAAAATATACGTATACAAGTAATAAAAATGCTCCTCCGGAGCATGAAAAAGTAATATGGGTGGTGGTGAGGTTGTAAAATCAACAGAGGACTAGTCTAAAAAATGCTTAATATGGGGGCTAGGTTCAAAAAAAGAAGAGGACTAGGTTGTGGGCGAATTAATATGGGCACAGCTTCGCCGAGCAACCCATATTCGCGGACTGAAAAAAGTTATATACATACGTATTACATATGTATATATATATACCAGTGTTCAGTTTTAGTTACGGTGCGCAAATAATATACAACTATGATAAACGAGTTTTAGTGGAAGCAAACATTTCTTTCGATAAACTCTTAATATTTACTGTGCATTTTAACCATTTATAAGAAAAGTCTATATTTCAACAATAATTTCAGGACTCTCTCCGACGATCTTCTATTTCTATTGAACCGTTAGCGTTACAATCATAGCCTTGGTTCTTTCTAGTCGCTTGCCGTAGTCCAGCAGAACCCAATTACTATATAGTTTACGTATATATATATAAGCAAGCAACTTGCAGCGATTGTTTAACTGCTGGAATTGTTATTATTGATTGACAATAATGGTTTTGTATATGACAATCGCCATAGCAAAGCGTGAAAGCCCGCGAATATGGGTTGCTCGGCGAAGCTGTGCCCATATTAATTCGCCCACAACCTAGTCCTCTTCTTTTTTTGAACCTAGCCCCCATATTAAGCATTTTTTAGACTAGTCCTCTGTTGATTTTACAACCTCACCACCACCCATATTACTTTTTCATGCTCCGGAGGAGCATTTTTATTACTTGTCCTTCTGTCATTTTAAAGGATCCCTTTCCAGCAATGCGGCAATGGCTACAAGGAGCTTGAACAGTGCCGTAGGTAGAGCAGAGAAGTGATTATATAAATATAAGTGCCACTGAATTCTCACCTCCGCCCCAAGCTTCCGCCGCTGCAACCTCTGTTTGTGGGTGGTATAAGGAGAAAACCTTTTCGCCTCGCCAAACACTTCGACAGTATGCCCATCGTGTTCAGCGACACGGATTTACTGTATGGGTACCGCCAGAGGGCAGAAAAACGCTGTTTTAGGAGGTTTGACCAGTGGTCACTGAGCCCCCTAGGCCACAGTGACCACTTTCACTTCCTCGATTTCGGCAATATGCCCAATGAAATGAGCGTAGTCGATTACTATATATGCTCCCAACCAAAACGCCGAAAAACGCTGTTTAAAGGGGTTTGACCACTGGTCAATAGGCCCCATAGACCGTAGTGACCACTGGTCAGTTCCCTCGATTTCGGCAATGTGCCCATTGAAACGAGCGTAGTCGATTTACTATAAATGCTCCCAACCAAAACGCCGAAAAACGCTGTTTAGAGGGGTTTGACCACTGGTCAATAGGCACCACAGACCGTAGTGACCACTGGTCACTTCCCTCGATTTCGCCAATATGCCCAATGAAACGAGCGTAGTCGATTTACTATATATGCCCCCAACCAAAACGCCGAAAACGCTGTTTAAAGGGGTTTGACCACTGGTCAATAGGCCCCATAGACCGTAGTGACCACTGGTCACTTCCCTCGATTTCGGCAATATGCCCAATGAAACGAGCGTAGTCGATTACTATATGTGCCCCCAACCAAAACGCCGAAAAACGCTGTTTAAAGGGGTTTGACCACTGGTCAATAGGCCCCATAGACCGTAGTGACCACTGGTCACTTCCCTCGATTTCGGCAATATGCCCATTGAAACGAGCGTAGTCGATTTACTATGAGTGCCCCCAACCAAAACGCCGAAAAGCACTGTTTCAAGGGGTTCGGCCACTGGCCAATAGGCCCCGTAGACCGTAGTGACCACTGGTCACTTCCCTCGATTTCGGCAATATGCCCATTGAAACGAGCGTAGTCGACTTACTATAAATGCCCCCAACCAAAACGCCGAAAAGCGCTGTTTTAAGGGGTTCGACCACTGGTCAATGGGCCCCATAGACCGTAGTGACCACTGGTCACTTGCTTCGATTTCGGCAATATGCCCAATGAAACGAGCGTAGTCGATTTACTATATGTGCCACGAACCAAAACGCCGAAAAATGCTGTTTATAGTGAGTTTTCCCTACTTTGACCCTGGGCGAGGAACCACGGGAGCCATGCTGACCAGTGGTCACTTCGGGCGGTATCGGCAGTATGCTCATCGTTTTCAGCGACCCCGATTTACTATATATGGGTACCGTACCACCCCGGGGCCGAAAAACGCCATTTGTAGTGACTTTTAGGCCATTTCTAGTAAAAGTGGGACTTAGAAACTTTTCGCCCAAAACAGGCCAAAAAATGCAAAGTTTGGGCCCATCTCCTGAAAGCTCCAGAGCGAAATTAAAAAATCCCCCTCGTTACATTCCGCGCATAGTCCGAAATTTTCAAATAAAACAAACCAAACCGATCTAGCTGCTAACCTGTGACAAAAAGTCGATCACAACCGAAGTGCCAAAATAGCGAAAGTCCGACTTTGGGGCCTAAGCACAGAGCCAAAATTGGCAGTGTGCCAAAATGACCAAAAAAGGTTGCATGGGAGGACCCTGCCTACCAACATATAATAGTAGTATAGGACCAAAATGCCCATATCGTTCCAACACTGCGCTGAAATAAGCACTTCCGAAAAGCGTTATTAACCGAGAAAAAAACTAACGCACCGTAACTCCCGCCTAGTGCAAAATTTCGAAGTTCGGAATTTTAACCAAAAGTATGGTGTGACTTGTAGTACTGCTCGAGTACTTTACGATGGTAACATTTTTACCCCTCCCGGACCTCTAATTAGCTGGCACCAGGCCGACACTGTCTCCAGGGGGCCGCGCGGACGCCTTTATACCCATATTATGTAGGGGGCGCTATCGCGCCCCTACATAATTCTGCTAAAAACTAATATATATATAGATATATATATATATATATAACTAATATATATATATATACGCGATAGCGCCCCTACATAATATGGGTGTAAAGGCGTCTGCGCGGCCCCCATGGATACCGTGTTGGCCTGGTGCAAGCTAATTAGAGGTTCGGGAGGGGTAACAATGTTACCATCGTAAAGTACTCGAGTAGTACTACAAGTATCACCATACTTTTGGTTCGAATTCGAAACTTCAAATTTTTGCACTTGGCAACAGTTAGTTTGCGTTTGCTTTTTTTTTCTAGGTGAATAACGCTTTTCGGAAGTGCATTTTCTAGCGAAGTGTTGGAACGTTGTGGGCATTTTGGTCCAATACTACTGTTATATGTTGGTAGACAGTATCCCCCCATGCTACCTTTTTTGGTCATTTTGGGACCTGGCCAATTTTGGCTCTGTGCCAAGGCCCCAAAGTCGGACTTTCGCTATTTTGGCACTTCGGTTGTGGTGGACTTTTTTTTCTCAGGCTAGCAGCTAGATCGGTTTGGTTTATTTTATTTGAATATTTCGGCCAATGCACACAAAGTAACGAGGGGGATTTTTTAATTTCGCTCTGTAGCTTTCACTAGGTTTTTTTGGTCAAAAATAGCTTAGTTTGCAGAAATGAACAATAGTTTTGACGACGCCAAAATAAAAATGACGACAGAATGACCAAGCCAAAATGTGGAAGTAGCACTCAAATTTAACAAGAATGCAAAGTTTCTATTACGTTTTAACAGTGATATTTTAAAAAATTCTCAAATTTTGGGGGCTGCCGCCCCCAAACCCCCGCTCTATATATTGGCTTAGTGATGTTAAGCTTCGACGATGTTTGAACAGTCAATAAGTATATCTATTATACAAGAAAGTAAAATGCTCCTCCGGAGCATGGAAAAGTAATATGGGTGGATAGGGTGAGGTTGCGAAATCAAGAGAGGACTAGTTTTGAAAATGCTTAATATGGGGCTAGGTTCTGAAAGAAAGGAGGACTAGGTTGTGGGCGAACTAATATGGGCACAGCGTCGCCGAACAACCCATATTCGCGGGCTGTAAAAATTGTACAATCATCTATATCACTGGCTTTTTCCTAGGCAAAAATTTCTGGGGGGGAAGTCTGGGGGGTCCCCCCCAGGTCTGGGGGGGGGGCTCGGATTTCTGGGGGGGGGGAAGAAAAATTTTTAGAAAAATGTCTAAAAATAGCTATTTTTTGCTGCTGAGCTAAAATATTCACTATTTTTAACTTAAATTTAAGCTTAAAATAGCTAAAAAATGCTTAAAAATAGGTAAAAATCCGGCGACGCCGGAAAAATTTTCAAAATTAGCAATACGTAAC
>JASAND010009692.1:0-18633 GCA_030248195.1 Trissonchulus latispiculum
GGGCCATGGCTCCGTTGTTGGTGTCATGGCAGAGACACCAAAGGTCACCTTTTATGGAGGAGACCTGGGTGATGTACTCCCACATGGAATGGTAACGGGAGAAGCCTGCCCAGCAGTCCAGGTAAACAAAGCTGAACCACCGACATCCTATGTAATGGAGGCAGGGGTCCATTGGCAGGCCATCCATTACAAGCTCAATAGATGGTTCGGTCATCCGACCACCTATTCGCTATGGGCGGAAGAGGTTGGTGAAGGTGTAAGAAGGCTACACAGGATGTTTCCAGGGTATCATCCATTGGATTTGCCGTTGAAGCCATCTACAGAACAAGTTGTCGCAGTCGTGGTCCAGCAACCCAATCGACCTGTAACTTATGTTGTGCAGGAGCCGAAACATAGAACCGAGGTCCACAGCTTAACTGATCCTGATGCGGATAAGGATTGGAAAATGTCTTCAGAAGCGACCACCAGTGGGTTCTTCTATTCAGCTGAGGATCGGGAGCCACGTTCTGATCCTACTGTGGAAGAACAACTGAAGGATATGGAGTCAAACTTGGATGATGTTTTGATTCCCTCGCTAACCTTCAGTGAGCATATGGATTTGCTCAAGGTCGGCTTCCAGAAGATCAAAGATGACGATCTGCGGACCAAACTGAAGCAAGGAGTCTTCATCCGCAAAAAGGGCCCTCTGCCAGGGTACCTTATTGGTCAGGACGACTACGAGATAGACCCTGACCTGGTAGCTGCAGTGGCCAAGCTACCTGATGGTGACTGCCGCGGTGTAAGGGCGTCGCTCGGACAGTCAGGATGCAATCGGAGGATTATAGCCGTCATCGGCTGGATGGATTGTGTGGCAGTTAAGGACCATCTTAACAACAGATCGGTATGGGGAACTGGAAGACAGGCGCGGTGGGCGCTAAACCAGCAGGAGTCCGATTCCTTTGAGGGCAATCGACCAGGTTGTGACATTGTTGATCCGGATGCTTTGTCATGTCTTCCAGGCTTCGACCGTTCAACGGAAATGGTAATGGACGGAACAGAAGTAATGTACCCACCGGACATCTGTGCCATTGGTGATGATGTGCTAGCCTCCGCCGAGTGGAAACGCGCGCCGCACAATGGTGGTCATGGCAGCCCCAATGCTGCCTATGCGAACCTGTTGTCACGGTATTATTGGCCAGCCGTTACACAGGATCTCGCTGAACTGGTTGGAACATGCCAGGTTTGTCTCAAGTTCATATTAGGCCAGGCCAGGCCTTCCACTGGTTTGCGAAATGAAGATCGTGCCGAGCTGTTCAGTCATCTGTCCGAGCTCAGTGGACCTGAACTTCAGCGGACAACGGCTTACTCTCCGCATGCTAATGGAGCCATGGAACGGTTGAACAAGACTCTCCGGACCGTCTTCATGAAGCATGTGGATGTATACAGGACGGATTGGGACGACTATGTGAACTGGACGCTAAGCGCGTATGGGAACTCAGTCCATAGTTCAGTGGGTGACACGCCTCATTTCTTGATGACTGGTCAGGATTTCCGGTTGCCATTGGCTCATTGCTTCGATGGCAGGAATGAGGATGTGGTGGAGACTTATGAGTTGTACTCACAATCCCGATTGCTGCGTCCGGACAGAGCATGGAAGGTTGCTCGTAAGTCGTTCTTAGCGTCATCGCTGAAGAACAAGGTCCACCATCAGCTTGGAATGCTGGTGATGCGCAAAGCTACAGGAGTAACTCTGTCCGGCATGTGTGCCGAGGTAGTGCCTAAATGGGAAGGACCCTGCCGGATGGTAGAGAAGATGAAGGAAGTCATCTTCCGGATCCAGAAAGTTGGACGCCAGGTCCTTCGCCCAACTGGCAAGCCCGAACATCAGCATCCTGTCAGTCCGTCAGTCAAGGACTCAAACGATCAGCAGTTGCTGCCAGTGGCAACACCAAGGAAAATTCAACACTCGGAGTTCAACTCCCAATGGGATCACATAAGAATCAACAGGAAGGAACAGTCAATCCGATACTTGCCCTTTTAGTGCGCCAGGGGCAAGCAAACACCATGTTCAGAAAGTTCCAGCAATGGAATCTTCAATGTCTCTGCCAGACATTGGAAGCTGGTTGGTGTAATTATCAACGCCAGAAGCAGTTGATTATGGAGAAGAAGATGCGGCAATCATTGGTATTTTTTGATATTTTTCTGTATTCGCTGAGTCATCTCAGCCGATTTTCATTGGGTTTAAGATGGAGAACCGTGGTAATTCCACGGCATTTGCCAATGGGACTTGGTCCGCTACTGACACTAATGAGGCTCCGTCCAAGCGATCAAGGAGGCATATCCGCCTTCCTACGAGGCAACGGAAATCGGCGCCGTCATCGGCCCCTCCGTTGGTGGACCTGAACAATGATCAACCATCAATGGACAACGAACCAGCTTTGCAGGTCACTACTATGAGCACCATCATTGAGGCTCCGAGGATGACTCGGCAACTCATGGTGCTTGGAGAAGTGGCCGAAGATCAGCAAACCTCATTAGCTGAAGTGGTGGGCACGTTCAACGTCCCAACGCTCATCGAGCAACTGTAATAGACGAAATGGTTCAGAATGGTTCCCTAAATTCATGATGGCCATTGCCCATGGTGTTCTGCCCTTCATCAACACCTTGAACTTTATGGGTATTCGGGATACGAACTTGTCACAGGTGATGGGTCCCCATGTTCCCCTTAAGGACGCTTTGCTGTTGGTGAACAGCAGGGACTTAATACGGTCATGGACATGAGGAAATTTGACGGTCAGTTAATGCGGCCTAGCAGACTTCGCACTACCGCAACGGCCGTAGTTCCACCACCCCTGGACCCGTCCACCTTCGTGGTCCCAAAACCCCGCCCATCGGGCGAGACAATCATGTGGCCGTCCGTCCTTTGAACATTCATGGAAAAGCCAATTTCATCTCCACCTATGGTATCCCAGGCCCCATCGACGCGATTCGGCACGAACCTTGGTCGTGACGTGTCGTCAATGGGCAGAACATTTGGTGCTTACACCCGGTCATCACCAAAAACCTCGTCGGCTGGAGCGGAGGCGGCCAAACCTGGTGGGGCTGCCTCTGAATCGGACTTTTTCGGCGGTATTCCTGGTTCGGGACGAGGCCGTGGCTTTCGTCCTTTCGGATCCTATTCGGATTCCTCCGTTGCCACCGCTATCACGGCTTCCTCTCTTCCTGGGAGCCACCATCAACGATCGGCTACACTTGACGCCCAGCTATCTACATCACGATCGCAAGCGGTCGCCTCGGCGGGAGGCATCACGTTCTCCCTCATCAATCGAACCTCGTGATCGTGATCATTCACGGTCACACCGTCGCAAACATTCCGCGGACCATCATCCTCGACGATCGTGGTCTCGTCATTGGGATTCCCGTCCTGCGTCACGAGCGTCTCGTGATCGCTGACCGGAACCTCATGTATAAAATGGGATGATCGCGACCGTTATCCGTCCACGAGCCGTCATCATGAACGACGGTCATCATCTGACCAGTCACCATCGGCTCGTCGTCGTGATTCGAATCGCCATCGGTGTCCATCATCACCATCATTCAGGAGAGCGTCATCGCTCGACTGAACGTCATCATGAAGATCACGATCGTCGCGCAGTTCGTCCGTCTCCAGTCAATCTGAAACCCAACCGTCATGATGAGCATCGTCATAATCGTGAGAGATCGTCTGACCATCACCAAAGACGTTCAATATCTTGTCATGACGATCCACGTCAAGCATCACGGGCATCTTCTGATTGCCAACCAAAATCTGGTGAAGTCCTTGGTCATTGTCAATATGCGAGCCATCATGATAAGCGGTTATTGTTTGTTCGATCACCATCGGCTCGTCGACATAACTTTGATCATTGTCAGCCATCACGGGATTGTTCATCAAGAGACCTCTATCGGTCGACTGAACTTCATCGCCCATTATGACTACTCCATAGGCCGTCGACCACCAGCGTCTCCGTGGTCGGATCGCCTTATTGAACAGCGAACTGCTTGGAGAGGATGGCAGGAACCAGATTCATTGAACCGGGAACAACAGAAATCCCCGGTCCGCCATCGGAACCATCGTCTATACCGTTTCTATTCCATCATTTATGACTATTTCTTCACGGAAAGATGACTTTCCTGATTGTGACATTTTTCTTCTGGCATCCGTTTGGGTTTGATCCATGTCACCCATCATGTGACGGCTCAGCCGATGTCAGACCTGGATTTGACTTTCTTCACTTGGTCCATTGGATCCTGATCGCTATATTAGATCATCGTTTTATCTGTTTCTTGTGACAATGACACTTAGAATTTTGAATTCTGTATTCTATATGTTATTTTGAATTTTAACTCACGAATTTGGAATTTCTTGTTTTGTATTTAAAGTTTTTGTGTACGTACGTTTTTCTAGTATTATTTAGTTTTTCTATGAACCTATATATAATCTCCTTGTTTAGCAATTTACGAACCTGTAACCTTTGTGTTTAATTTCTACGAACTGGTATTCTTTTGTTTTTGTTTGTGCGAACCTAGAATTTGTTTTAGTTTAGTCAGTTTTTGAACCTGTGTTTTTGTCGTAAATATGTCGTATATTAATCAAAATATTATTCGTATTTTTCTACTAGTTTTCTATGCCAATGTTATTTGCTCATAATATTTACAGTGCTTTATATAGTTGAGGAATCATTCCATTTTGCCTTATTATTACTGCCATGTACATGCCATTTATGGTCAAAAAACCAAGTGACGTCATCGTCATATGAAAATACAAAATTTGACCACTGGTGGGTGGGTTTTTGTTCCCCTAGGACCTCACCCTAACGGTGTGTATTTTCTATGGTTATTTTATTATTATGATTATTATTATGATTATTATTATCATAGGCAGTTTGCCTTGTTGAACGAAGGCCTGATAAACCCTAGCTCAGCTTGGTTTAACTTAAATTTAATTAATTATTTTATCTGAAAGTTCATCTTATTTTCTTTGTTAACCTTCATTAACACACTCGTTTGACTATACATTCCAAAGGAGGGTAACTCCTCTTTCCCATGAGTTACTTTTGGAAAGTCAACTGTATTTTCATATTAAGATACTTACCATTCCCTATATTAATACGGTTCTTATTAATACGTAATTTATGACATATGCTTAATTCTTCATTTTGTGACTGTTACTGGCATCGCTAGTATATGCTTATTCAACTGTTCAATTCCGTATTTAATCACTTGTTTTTTGTATTTTTCATATATACGTATACGTAGAAATTTGACTAGTTAGTTTAGTTTAGTCGTTGCATTTCGTGACTTGCACTTGTCATTTTACACTGTACCGTACTGGTAGCATCATTGCTCTGTACTGTTTGTACTTGTTGTTGGTGAGAGCTCAGCTCACGTACCAGTTCGCCATAGGTTCCGTAATCCTCTCGGGAGTTCGGATGGCGAGCCCTGGGGAGGTGTAACGGATAGGGCTGACACATCGTCAACCTATCTGTTACTGCTGTGTGGCTACGCCAGTTAGTCACGTGATTACGTTTCGTAATCACACAGCAATCATCACGTGCTGTCTAGACTAGTCCTGTTGACAGGCTAGTCTAGCCAGTGTGTGTTATTCTTTCGTCGTGTGCGCTTGTGTTTACTCTATCAATTCTCCCCCATTTATTGTACATATATTCTGTGTCTCCCTCAGCTCTCCCCAGAGCTTGGTACGTTGGCTGACCCCCGTCAGCTCCTGTAACTGTAAGTTATATTATATTGTGTGTTTGTTTGTGTTTGTCTGAGGGTTCATCCCAGTATTATTATTGCGTTGTTATAACTATAACTTGTTGTTACTGTTCTCTATTGAAGTGTATTTAGTTAGGCTGAGTCTTACTGAGCTCCTGCTAGGTAGGTAGTTCAATTCTGAGTGAGTGAGAGTGCGAGTCATCTCGCCCTTAGGATCGGATTATCTACTGCGTATATTACCTGGCGAGGCTGTCCCGACCGTCTCCTGTAGTCGGTCTGTTATCCATCTGTGCCACGGTCTCCGCGTCCGCTACGTCAGGGCGTGGTAACGGTGTTAGTACGTAGGAAAACCTACTAGCCCCGCTACACCCCAATTGCTGCTTTCTAACAATAAGTTGTCGCTTGCCGAAGTTGGGAAAATTAGGCAAAATCTAGGTTACGCATACTAGAGTTGGGATCGGTTCCAATTTTCAAAACCGGTTCCGGTTCCGGTTCTAGAGTACCGGTTCCGGTTCCGGTTCCGGTTCCGGTTCTAGCTTTCGGTTCCCGGTTCCAAGTACAAAATTCGTAGTCTCATTTTAACATTATTTAATATTGGATGCAGGTCCCAGCAAGGGTTATACAATCAAAATTATAAAGCAATATTGCAAAACAATTGGAATAGGTAATGCGATACTAACCAACTGGGTCTTTGTTTACTTTGAATTTTAAAGTTTTTGACTTAGTTTGAGTTTGCTCCATTACAAATGCTGTTACTATATGCACAACATACATTAAAACTTGTAAAAAAATTAAAACTTTAGTATGTTCGAGCAAATTAACGGTGAGATTCTACTGTGCATCTACATGCAGACAGCGCCTTCTGAACAGAATCTTGTAAAACTGCACAACGTTTCAGTAAAACGTGCTGAGAATTTAGATATACTGGAGCTTAAATTTTTTATTTCTTTAAAAAGAGTACAGTGTCTCTAAAGAAGCAAATAGTTTCCAAAAAATTTAAATGCATTTGAAATATTTAAAAGCTGAAAGCCAAATTGGAAAGAAGAACATATATATTAAAGTTATAATTTAACGAAGAAATGTACAGTCGCTTGATTATACAAAATAGCTAACAGATTACTTCTACAGTAGTGTTGGGTTTGGCCGAAATTTTCCCTGGTTGGCTTGGCTTGGCTTGGCCGGAGTTTGAAGTTGGCCAGCCAATTGGCCGTTGGCCGTCGGTTGGCCGTTGGCTTTTGCTTGGCCCTAAGCCATTAGCCATTCTTTAGCAATTTGCCAAGGTTGACTAGCTGGAATTTACTGTGTTTATTTGTTTACCGTGCTTAATAATGCGTCAACTTATATAATTGAACTTTATTAAAAATAGATTTTCCAAACGTTTAGCGCCAATCCGCGATAATTCTGTTTTATGCAGGTTGTGCTTTATGCTTATTATGCAGGTAAACTGAAAATCTGCAGTAATGTAACGTTTGTAATGCAACATGTGCACCGTATTATGCAGAAAAATTAAATTTCGTAACACAATTGACTCACAAAATCAGTAAATTTGAGCTTGGCCAACAGTCGGCCATTGGCCGGCCAACGGCCAACGGCCAGGGCCGGCCATCGGCCAACGGCCAACGGCCAGCCAATTGGCCGTTGGCCATTGGCCGTTGGCCATTGGCCGTTGGCCATTGGCCGTTGGCCATTGGCCGTTGGCCGTTGGCCGTTGGCCGGCCAACGGCCAATGGCCGGCCAAGCCAACTGGCCGAGATTTTCTCGACCAACGGCCAATGGCTTGGCCGGCCACTGGCCAGCCATTGGCCGCACCGGCCAATGCACAACACTATTCTACAGGCTGTTCATTACTTGAACTTTGATTGACTTTCGTCTCAGATGCCGATTGCTTAAGAATGAGAAAATAAGTACACAAATTTCGAAGTTTTCTACTCCTGTAACATTTACTACTTTTTTAAAAAATATTGCTTCAATCTTGCTTGCTGACAACACCACCTTCCATTTACCAATTTTTTTAGAAGATATACTAAATTTCCGACTACATCCCATTGGGCTCTCATCTTTTCTATGAGGTTAATATTCAGATATGTAAGCTGGTTAAAGTTTTCATTCGGCGACCGTATCGGTCACGTCTGAACGAAAGTGCCCGTCTTTCATCAATTACAATTGGAATTTTAGAACAGAAAATTTCAAAAAATCGTTAAAATTAATATAGAGACATTTTCACAACTGCATTTTGTGAGACACACAAAATTACTTAACAAATTTAATCATATCATAATAATAATAATAATAATAATAATAATAATAATAATAATAATAATAATAATAATAATAATAATAATAATAATAATAATAATTATAACAAAAAATCAGAAGCATGAAAACAAAAAATTACGAAATTCCAGAATAAAGGAAGTAGAATTTTCCCTTAGAATACATGTTCCTAATTTTTCAAGTATGTTTAACATTTAATTTTTGTCTTAACAGACGGGATAATGTCACTAGTGTTGATTCAAAGAAACATTTGAAATTTCACTTAATTCCATGCCTCGGCTTCAGCGAAAGCTGAAACGTGCCTCGATCACCTGAAAAGGGGAAGTGGGGAGTTTGTGTCACCTTCAGTGGAAGCTGAATCTATGTCGTTTCCAGTTTAGGCTCTAAATTTATTCTATGGACTTTCAGTTTCAGTGCCAATAATTGTACCTTCATTTCACGTTTAGTTTGAAATTCTTAATTATTATCAGTCTCATTCTACATATTTCGCCTTCAGGTCTAAATTTGTTTGGTTTCAGTTTAAACTAGATCCTTAGTTTCAATTTCAGTCACTAGTTTGAAAAAGATAATATGAATGAATGGCAACACTGGATGGCAACAACAAATTCCAGCTTTTGCAAAATTTAAACTCCTGCAAAAATTATATAGTTCAAGTCCATTTTTAAGAGTGGATCCGGCCGGTTCCAAATCCTACCGGTTCCGGTTCCGGTTCCGGTTCTAAAATTCCGTCCGGTTCGGTTCCGTTTCCGGTTCCGGTTCCAACCGGTTCTAATGGAACCGGTCCCAACTCTAGCGCATACATTTTGCTAATTGACTGGTCAGGTTAGGGTCTATTTTCTCGGTGCACAAAAATGTCCGAACTTGGAAGAAACTTCTTAAGGTAGTGATTCCTTTTGGAAACAGCTTGTATACCAAATGCTGGAATCGCTGGCAAAAAATTTGTTCGTGTTTTTGTAAAAACCACATTTTCGATGATAGATAGCAGCCGGATAACAGCAAAGGACAATTACACAATCTGTTTTCAGGATTTTGAGTCTGGCATTATTGTTAAGGGCAACAAAGCGTGCAAAAAGTTTCCTGAATTTTACTGACACAAAATGTGCACTAGAGTTAAACTTGAGTAAAAGCAAAGTTGGGCTTATATAAGAAAGCTTGTCATAAAAGTACCAGATGAAACCATACCCGACTTTCATGAATCACACTACAGCAAGAAAGAGTAATGAGTTTAAATAGGAAAAATATAAGCAATCAAGGAACGAGACGCCGCATAGAAACAAATCTTCGAAGAAACGTCGGTTAAGCCTTTGAATTTGCTTCCTGTTACGTTTCTGGTAATTTTTGTGAGTTGTTCAAGGCAAAAACCGCAAAATACCCGCAAAATACCCGCGCGGGCCTGCGGATAGGCCCAATTTCCAATGGGTACCCGAGGCCCGCTTACAACTCTGGTGAAGAATATTGCAGGATCTAGCTCAAAAAAGGATGAGGATCCATTTCGGATCGACTTGTAAGTTCAGGGTCAGCTCTTGCATCATTTAGGTCACTGGTCTGATTCGATGCTGAAGTTAGAATGCTACTGTAAAACCGATCCTGAACTCAGCATCCAAACCTAAGTTCTATTCTCAATTAAACAAGCCGATCCTGAATTGGATCTTGCCTCTAGATACTCTATCCTCTGAACTCAAAAACCAGCCCTAAGCGCGATCCTGAAGTTGCATAATGCAATCCTGAAATGGAACTTGTAAACCTGTTTTCGTCACCAGATCCGTATTCTGACAATCATAGTTTCGTTTGTTCTTTCATTTAGTCTTATGGTGATTTCATAGTCCCAATCGCCTCTAGACGCGCGTCGACGTGCGTAGACGCGCGTCGAAGCGCGTCCACGCGATACACTGCCATGTCACATTTCGAGGCGTAGACGCGCGTCGACGCCTCCAAACGTGACATCACGCCCTGGTGCTATGCTACCACTGGAAGCGTCGACGCGCTTCCTTTGTAGCATGCCAGTTTACGCGCACTGACGCACGTCGACGCGCGTTGATGTGCACAAAATTATATTGACGTTTGTAGACGCGCGTAGGCGCGCGTCGACGCGCGTACACCTGCGTTCGCGACTATGAAGGCACCTTAAGTATGCATGCCAGCAGACTCAAGTGCAAAACTGACTGAATGACTGAATGCTTGCACGGCTTAAAAATTATGCAGTCTTAAAAATCGTCTCATTTAATAACCGCACTTACTCAGATCAGTCCTCAAACTGTGGTTTAATATGCTGTTAACAGAGTTTAAGTATATCCTCTCGTGGGAATCTTCAGTCAGTAAAAACAGTTCATGACTGTCATTAGAATTAGCAAATAGTTGAAATAATGAACATAATGATAAAATTACAATTAGGAAAGTTAAATAGTGCGATGCTAACATGAGATCAAAAGGTTTAGGTCCTAAACAAAGTTGAAATTGAAGATTAAATATTAAATTTTTAAAATAGAGCCAAAGCTCTTACAGCTGTACATTACATAAGTATGCAGAAAATAAAACCAAACAGCCAAAAAGAAGGCAACAGGCAACACCAGTGATCGACTAGGCACGTTATAGATAAATTATTGTTTAAACAAAAGGTGCTTGAGATTATTCTATCAATTTTGAGTTTATTCATCTGTCTTTCGTGACAGGCATTCAAAGCAGAGACGGTCACATCAAAATTCCAAATAAAGAGAGAGAAGTGGTATTATACGGACTAAAAGTTCTTTGTAATATTTGAAACCAGCAACTTTTTGCATAATGCTTGGTTTAAACAACTGAACGTCTAAGCTTCTGCAATTGCACATGAAATGAAAACTAATAAACAACATATATAGACAATAAATATCCGACAATAATAAATAAGCAATTTCTTTTAATCCGAATAGATCAAAAACGGTAAATGCTAAAATGATAAAATAAAATAAAATGGTAAAGTGGTAAATCCTTTTCCGATTCTGTTCATTGTTTAATTTCACCATGAACATCAGAATGAGATCGTGGTAATCATGAAGACCCATTGTCACACATCGAACGCAATCATGAAGCCGTCCAGCGTTTAATTTATAAGAAACAGTAGTCAACTTCAAGTCTCAACTTCTCAAGGTAGGCAATTGTTAATTGGTAGTTGTATTACTAACTGCTGACTGGCATGTTGACATTTGATGTTTTCAATGGGTAAACCATCCGGTTTGGAGATTATGACCCAAACCAGTGACTCTAAAACATAGGCTACAAAAATCCGCTTGTTGCATTAACAAGGAAATTAATGAAAAATTAATTAATCAACAAGCTAACCAAACTGCCTTTCCACAGTACAGGCCGCAGTACACTACACTTAAAGCGACTAAAAACGTAGGTAATGGTTCTCTGTTTGCCTAACAGTAAGTGTTTAACAGTATAAGGACAAACAAATCGTCAACCTCTGTGTGGTTAAAACTTGCCGATTTGCTCGGAGTTTCAACGGAATGTTTTCCATAAATCGTTGTGTGTGTGGCCTTGGCTTTTAGTCGTGCTTCATTTGGTGCGACGATTAAAGTTTGTTGATAACCAGTGATTTTAAAATATGAGTATACACATCTGAAAGTTGGTATACCCTGAGATTCAGATTTTAAGTTTACTACAGGTGAAACTGATTACGTGTTCTACTTGACAAAATCCAAGCATATTAGACGATTTGCATATGTCAAGATTATCATCCAATAGATGAACCCCACTGCAGCCATCTAAGATGCACTTTAATCGAAGTTGGTGGTTCAGGGCATCGAAATTGCGTCTGATAAATGCCGCTAATACTTTGAAGTCAGTCTTACCTAAAATACTAATAATTTTAGTGCTTGATTAGAATAAATGCTATATAAAGAAACAAAGGACTTTCCATAGCAATAATGTTTCATCTCCAAGTATACATCTGTACTAAAACAGAGGTGTTCAGTAAAGAGCTGAATTTATGTGCTGACCTGTTTTCCTAATTAATTCATCTTTTACATGATCAACAGGCTCATTCATTTAGTCAAGCGGAAACTCAAATTCTTACAGGAACGGTCAGAAATCAAAGTTAAAATGTTTTAAATTTTAGGACTCCAGAACAGACATTAACCAATTTTTCCTTGTTTTATACGTTGTAACGTTCTAACTTCATTTTCCATATCTCAATGCATTAAATTAACAATTACAATACACAATTAAATATCAATTTTGACAGTTCTATGCTTTCTTACAGGAAGTACGCAACAGTAGTGTTGTTTCATCTTCAAACAGTTGACTGCATGACAAAGGATGCAAATTTTCAAAATCATCACCGGATTCCAAATTTATGTTTATTTCAACAGGCCTGAAAATGAAACAAGTTAAGTTTAGATTGCTTTGCGTTGTATCTGTCATATATTTGTCAGTTTTTATTTTTCTGGTCTACGTGCAACTTTACGCTCGATCGTAACGTTATAATTGCCCATTTTTCTTTTGTTTCTAGATGGACGAACGATCTCGAATTCTTACGAATTTATTACCTGAACTAACTTTGAATGGACATTAACGGAAACCATCAATGATACCTTTCCCTGAATGTCATTGTGTGGCTGCAACTTGAGGCAATCTCGGGTTGAAAAGACGAAAGCTCAGCTACTGCGAAAATACTTGTATTCTCATGGTAAATGGAAAAAACAATACAGTCTGGTAGAAAGTCTACGGAATGCTATGATTTTTAAGGTCCTCCTGTTTGTTATTGTAATTAGCCTACGTATAAATTTTGAAGTATGTATAAATAACTCTGGTTAGCCCTGATTTTCTGTTTTTATTTAAGCCTAATATTACCATCTACTGGATTAACAAAAATTACAGCCGGGATGGCGTGCCCCAAATATAGATATTGTTAAGGCTTTCGTCTGGTTGTACTTCCAAAAACGAGAATTCCATGGGGATGGTGGTTAGAGATAAAGTTACAGTATAAAGCCAGTACTTTACTGTAATGTCATATTCCTATTGTTGCATAATTGAATTCCGGAGAACAGTTGGACGATGATCCGAATGGTCTTCACTTCGAAGACGAGGAGAGATTGGATCAGAGGATGGACCCACTCGACACAGAAGGCCCAGTTTTGTTTGATGAGCGGAGGGCGGAGTGGATCGAACCACCAGGACAAGCTGCGGCTCAGTCAGGTTCGAAGTACGGGAGATACGACGACCGGTGGCCGAGGACGGAGAGATCCAAGAAGGCTAGCGGCCGCAGTCAGTTATGTTATACACCACTCTATCGCGTTGATTCCTTTGCAAGCTGAGACTAGGGTTGTTCCAATAAAAAATTTTCCGGGCCTGGCCCGGGCCCGGGCTCGCTCGTTCCTCCTGGCCGGGCCCCGGACCGGGCCAGGCCCGGCCCGGGCCCGGAGCCCGCTACACGGCCCGGACAGCCCGGCCCGGAGCCCGCTACACAACCCGAGCTCCCGCAACCAGACCCACTGCTAGCTAAACTGGACAACCTACTTCTTATTAAATGCAGAAAGGTTTGACACAAGCTTAACTTTCAAGGCATTCTTGTTATGTTTAAGGACAGGCTGTAAATTTTGCTTATCTGTATTGGTCAATGTAGACATTATGGGGATCAAAATAGCACTACCAATAAAGTGCAAACACTAAGCACTCAACACTTCAGCAGTCAGCAAACCGCTCACAAAACTAATCCCAGTATAGATGTATAGGACTTTTTTGGACCAACAAATTGCAAAAAAAACACTTTCAAACGGCCAATCTCATATCACACCACCTTGCCTTCACATAAACGTATACAAAATCCAGACAAAGAAATCTGGTGTATATAACTAGCTGTGGATTATATGCAAATATGCAATATACAGGGGAATAAATGACTAACTGCTATAGTGCTCTCCCTGTCATAATGAGCCCGGTGAGCCCGGTGAGCCCGGTAGGCCCGGTGGGCCCCGTGAGCCCGGTGGGCCCGGAAGGATTGACCGGGCCTTGTAGCGGGCTGGGCTTTTCACGTCCTCCGGGCCGGGCCCGGGCCGGGCTCAGACAAAAATTTCCGGGCCGGGCCTGCACCGGGCCGGCCCGGGAACAACCCTAGCTGAGACAGAAAACGTTCCATACTGTGGAGAGTTTGTGGGATTTCAGAAGAACCATGCCCAACGGGACGGCCTGATCCTCGGAGGCCCGTCGGGAATTGTCAGTCTCATACTCGGGCTGAATCACAATCTCAGGGAGCGGGATCTCTGTCTGCGGTGGCTCAACTCGTGGAACTCCAGCCGGTGGTATCTCAAGCCGCAGAATCCCAAGCGTTCCACGTGGCAGCCCTTGCGACAGCACAACTAGGAGTGAGGCCCCTGGTTAATTTGGGGCAAAACTTTTACGGATACCCTCTTTTCAGCATGGCGTTGCAATGGATGCATATGGCGTCTTGCATCCGATTGTGCTTCCAATGTCGGAGGTCCGTTAGGATATGTTGCTTACGACCAGTATCAGCTGTTTATCCCACCTACATATCCAGGACATGGGCAGTAACCAAAACTTCGACTTTACTGAACCATTTCTGTAGGTTTCCTTTTAGTACCCACTTAAGTTTGAATTATACAACACTATCTTCATGAAACGGGACGCTTCAACTTGCACTTGGGGGTGTGGCACATTAAAAGGAAACTTAGCTATTCTTAGCTAAAGGATCTACTGTAGTTCTTTTTATTCCTCTGTTTTGGGGTTTTGCTCAGGCTTGAACTGAGTAGAACCAAGAGTACATAATACGTAAGAGTGTGACAAGCGTCACACTCTATGTAATCAGCTCGAGAGCCATGCTCTGCGCGCTAACGGCCCACCCCCCCCCCCGCAATTGCGTACCTAGTGGACCCCCCCCCCGCAAATCAGTACCTAGTACGCAATTGCGTATGTTCACTCGCTGCTGCAATATTCCATTTATCGGGACCCCCCCCCGCAAATGTGACCTATCACTTTCAATGTCGAATGATTTGCGGGGGGGGGGGGGGGGTCCACTAGGTACGCAATTGCGGGGGGGTGGGCCGTTAGCGCGCAGAGCATGGCTCTCGAGCTGATTACATAGAGTGTGACGCTTGTCACACTCTTATGTATTATGTACTCTTGGTAGAACTCAAGTTCGAAGCCCGTTTTGTTGTGGCTAGCAAGCAGGGCTTGCTACTTAGCAGTTTTGGCTTTGACTTTGAATCTTACGCAAGTTTGCTTGTTAGTTTTGCTAGCTTAGTCAGTAGAAATAAAGTTTGATGTATGTTGAGTTCGGTCTGCTACACTGTCCCTTTGGGATGTATCATTACAGCTAGTCAATCATCTAATTCCTAATTCACCGCCTTTGGGCTATTTGCAAAGTTACTTCTTACTAAAGGATTCGGATCATGCTTTATGCCTGATTCGTATTCGGATCTTGCTTTATGCCTGATGACAGCAGCCCCTAAAGCAAGATTTAAGCGAAGTTTGGCCCAGCGCAGTCCAGTATTTGTACCATTTTCACTTGGTGGTGGTTGTGCAATGCTGATCATAAAATTAAGAAAGAGGATAGAAAAGAACTGATGAACAACTTTCGAAAATTAGTGTATGAAACGGATCAACATAGCATAGACCGTGTGCTCAACGAGTTTGATCAGCTGGCTGTGGTTGGCCAACTTCATAAAGCATGTCCCGGATCTGGCAGAAACATCAATTCTGGTGTGCAGCGTTTAGAAACATTCCTGATTTTGCGTGGAAATAATACAAGCAACTATTGTGAATCCAATATGAGAATTTTGAAAGGTGTAGTCCTGAGCCGTGCGTGTGCCTACAATGGTGTTGCATTATTGGAATTTGTGGTTGGCGTTCTCGAAAAGTATTTTATGAGTCGACTGCTTGAATTTGCCCATGGCCCAGATAGGAAAGCTGAAAACATGTTTTGGTTGTTGCTTGTGGTTGTTGTAAACCTTGTGGTAATCCCTATATTAACTTTTGAAAAATTTCCAAGCGTTGGCTTTTGTGAATCAACTACGAAGAAGAAGCTTTTCCGTCAAACCTCAAGCGAAGCTTTTCATATTTAAAAACTTTTCTGTGTCAAATCTAATACAAAACTAATGCATGAAACTGAAATTGGTTCTGATAAAGCAGCAGCACATCAAGACAAATCTAAGTAAGTTTGAATATAGTCAAGAAATATCTGTCTGTTTGTCTGTTCTCGGCCACTCTGCCCGTAGGCAATATGGGGGTCAGTCTCGGTAGGTTTAATACTTAACGGATGCGGCAGCCAAATCCAATGGCCCAAAAAGAAGCGACCGATCAGGTCTAAGGGGGTGTGGGTCACTGATCCTCCGCAGCTTATGTGCGACCGAAATGTTGTCTCAGCCATGACCAGTACGCCGTCAACTGACACAGACGATCTGATTTGGTCCGAGGATGTGAGGGCCATTCAACCAGCTTACTGGCGGCATGGCACCTCCCGTGCACCCTCAAGCCACAATTTTTGAAGAAGATGCGACCGCCTCATCAGACATCAGTACATTTACCTCAGCAATTATATATAAGGAAAACAATTGAGGCAAGCATAGGTAGCCGGCACTGACATTATTATAAAGTCTAAACAAACGAGGCTGCAGTTACGTAGCATCACTGTCGTTGAACGGATGGACGCAAACTCGGGAACTTGGGAAAAGCAGTCAAGAAATATTATCTGGCACAATATTACATTAAATTATTAAGTATTCTATTCTTATTAAATGTAAGTACGTACCAATCCACATCATAGGTTGCAGATTTGCTCTCGTACTCTAAAAACATTAAGAAGCAAAAGCTTTGCGCAAAATGAACTTGTTTTGAACATATTTAGTTTAAATATGGGTCTTCTGCGAGTATACAAACATTGTTCAGGAACGAGAACATATATCCACAACCTGATCAACATCGCAGTCTGTCTGATACAAATACTATTCCTATCAGATTAAAAAGAATGTAAATGACTATGAACTTTGCCATTCATTTGTTGCAGAAAGCAATATTTCATAGATGTTTTCAATCCAAAGTTCGACTTTAAAAGGAAAAACTATTTTGGTAATTCCTGGTCTGCAGCATCCATTAACAGAACTGTCAAGGTTTTGTTAGAACGCGCAAAAGCTCCACCGCCTCCTCTTATTTGTAAAATCATGTTAGAACCTATCAGATATAAAGGAGGAGTGATCCATTCTATTCCGCCTATATATCTGTGCGTGTTACATTAGGCTACGTTAAGGGCAGGTGAAATCTGCTTCATTGAAAAATGTAGTTATTACTACGTCTTTGCGACGACAAACACAAACAGCTTTGAATCATTGTAACGTTTCTGTTTGAAACCCCAATTTGCATATTACAGACGTAATAAATATCCATAATGTAGCATGTGTATTTCATAAAGCCTATGAATAGCATTGTTGACGTGTTAAAGTCTATTAAATCCGAACAATTTAGAAATTTTATGTACAAAATACTTTCGCTTTTAAAAACCATTGTTTTGTAAGATATTGTAAGAGAACTGAAACACAACACATGCTGTCATTTACACAAGCTAGAATGTCAGAACAAATAAAATTTGAGTATAGTATGTATCAAGGCGTTACCTTGTATAGATTGCAGTATCTGATCTTTGGAAATATTTCCATGGAAATTACACTCCAACAAACTTTTTTCTACCGCTTTCGTAATGGCCTGCAAATTGAAAATGCAAGTTTTAATTGAAGCCGTCGTCCAACTGAAATATTAGTTTCCAATGAAAAAAGGTTTCCCCATAATAAGCAATATTATAAATGACTGAACTATATAGTCTCTGTTTTGATACTGCAGATTGGATCCTCAGATATGCACATTGTAGTATTGGTAATCGTTACCCAGTACTTGAGACAATATGAAAATGATAACTATTCAATACCAATATTTCTCAAACAACAACAGTAGGTGTCGAACCTTCATCAGGAGCTGCTGTTGCCAACATTGAACAAAATCCTGAGGCAATGAAGACAAACTGCACTGAATTATTTCCGACAATAGATCAGAGGAAATTTGAACAATACCAATACCTTGAGCAGTGAATTTAACAATTACCGTTCTTACTTTCACTTTGGTTATCGCATTAGTGACAAATTACTATCATTTACATACATAATCCCACTGTCACACCTTGCATCTCATGAAAATGTTTACTACTGTAGGAGTAAAAAAGCAAACCTGTGGCGTGGCTTTTTTCAAAAGTCAGCATTTTTAGAAAAGTGTCTAGTTGTTTTTCCATTTCACTGGCTGCACACTGAACAAATTGACAGAATAGCTTCTGCGATACAACTCTAGAATATTTTAAAAAGCACAGCTTAACGAACTAACTACAACCACAATTAGATGGCACATCTCTACAAACGTGTTTTCTGGTAGGTTACCCTGCATCACTAATTTCAGTACTACATTTAGCTCATGGGATAAATACTGTGAGCGTGTTTCCATGCACTCAGTTAGAAACTGAAGTCTAATGTAGTAACACGTACCTGGAAACATCGTCCTGAACAGCATCCCTCAATGCTTCACAGATCAACTAAAATATTAACGACATCCAATCGCAGCAAACACACAGCAATACGTAACTGAACGAAGTAC
>JASAND010009693.1:0-15561 GCA_030248195.1 Trissonchulus latispiculum
AGTTCCTAACAGAATAATTACCTATATATTTCCTCCCGAAAGACGATAAGTTCGCGCGAATAGGGCGGAAGGAGGGAATTCCCTATTCGGCGACAAAGCTGGTTTCTTTCATTTTAGTCGCCGAGTAGATTCCCTATTCGGCGCACAAAGCTGGTTTCTTTCATTTTAGTCGCCGAGTAGATTCCCTATTCGGCGCACAAAGCTGGTTTCTGTCATTTTAGTCGCTGAGAAACGGCATTTTTCCGCTTCAGCAGAATCTCAGTTGTAACCATGCACCGTGTATTTAACATTCAAGTCTTTCCCTATTCTACCAAGTTGGTTGCCCGTCGAGGGCATTTTCCCCCCTAGTGGGTATAAAGGCGTCTGCGCGGCCCCCTGGAGACCGTGTTGGCCTGGTGCCAGCTAATTAGAGGTCTGGGAGGGGTAAAAATGTTACCATACCATCGTAATAAAGTACTCGAGCAGTACTACAAGTACCACCATACTTTTGGTTAAAATTCCGAACTTCGAAATTTTGCACTAGGCGGGAGTTACCGTGCGTTTGTTTTTTTCTCGGTTAATAACGCTTTTCGGAAGTGCTTATCAGGTAGTGCGCGTCAGCGCACTACCTAGAATAGGGAAATTTTGGGGTAGTGCTAATTTTTGGAAATAGTTTTTTTAATATCTCAGGGAGGAGTGGACCGATCGGGCTCAAACTCACTGTGTGAAGAGCCTGTGGGCAGGGGTACATGCTGTGAAAATTTCAGCCGAATCGGTCGAGCCAATCTCGAGATATGAAAAATAGCCCCTTTCCCAGCTCGTGTTTTCTCTCCTCATTTTTTTCCCCCACCCTAGGGCTCGGAGGGCTTCGACCCCCTAGGAACTTTTGGTCCTTTTTTGTATAGAATCCCCCGCAATTAAGGGGAAATCAGTTTTGGAGGGTCTAGGACCCCCCTATAGGTCTGTGCAGTCTTGGGATTTTGCGATTTTTGGCCCCCCTGAAAAAAACTAAGTCCGAAAATATTTGCACTCGACCACAGAGAGCACGGCTCAAAGCCAGGTTCTCATATTGGGGTTATAGCATCGCCCCAAGGTGAAGATCTCCGGGAAACGAGATGGTGCTGTTCGGTGGTCTGTGGCGCCCTGGCCAGTGGTCACTAGTTAACGTGTAAAAGGGGGGGTCTGGGCCTACGGAGTAGGCAGCCCTATACATAAGAGCTGCTGGGCTGAGGTTTCGTATTCGAATAGGAACCCCTATATGGTGAATCTAAATGGCCCATTAGTTTTGCTCTATCACCTATCCGTGGGGCTGGGGGGCACCCTGATGGAGGTGGGCCCCTACCGTGTCGCAGGTCCAACTTTAACCTCTCCCATAGAAGGATCCGCTGCAGGTACAGCTTTCATATTGGGCGTGTGGGGTGGGCTGCGGGAGCACTACAACATAAGCTATAGTAGGTTTTGCCCGGACCCGTGTGGCGTCCTGGCCAGGGGTCCGGACCGTGGACCATGCCCAAAATGGCCAAAAATCGATTTTTCTAAAAGTGGCCAAGTTTGGTATCAAATGAAAGCCCTTGGTGAGGCGAACAATTTTTGTCATTGGAGGACCCCTCCAAAGTGGCCCCAGCGGCCTGCGGCGCCCTGACCAGGGTCCGGACCGGTCCAAAATGGCCAAATATCGATTTTTCTAAAAGTGGCCAAGTTTGGTATCAAATGAAAGCCCTTGGTGAGGGGAACATTTTTTGTCATTGGAGGACCCCTCCAAAGTGGCCCCAGCGGCCTGTGGCGCCCTGACCAGGGTCCGGACTGGTCAAAAATCGATTTTTTTAAAAATTTCCAACTTTGGTATCCAATGAAAGCCCTTTGTGAGGCGAACATTTTTCTCATTGGAGGACCCCTCCACAGTGGTCCCAGCGGCCTGTGGCGCCCTGACCAGGGTCCGGACTGGTCAACAATCGATTTTTTAAAAAATTTCTAACTTTGGTATCAAATGAAAGCCCTTGGTGAGGCGAACATTTTTTCTCATTGGAGAACCCCTCCAAAGTGTTCCCAGCGGCCTGTGGCGCCCTGACCAGGGTCCAAAAGAGTCAAAAATCGATTTTTCCAAAAGTGGCCATGTTTGGTATCAAATGAAAGCCCTTTTTGAGGCGAACATTTTTTCTCATTGGAGGACCCCTCCAAAGTGGCCCCAGCGGCCTGTGGCGCCCTGACCAGGGTCCGGACCAGTGTTTTTTTTCCGCCGACGGCTTATGTGTAACGTTACACACCTCTCCAAAATTTTTTGCTATTTTTCGGAAGAAAGTGTGTAACTACCTAAAAATTTTTAATTTACTGGCGTTTTGCTAAACACATCATGTACATAATTTTATTTCCGACTTTTTTTAGAAGTCGCTTCTTTATAAGTAAAATTTAAAAATCTTACTTACAGCAGTATATATATTTGGTGAAGTTTCAATAAATCAGATCGACAAAATTAAAGAATTGAGCAGTTATATACATCGATGATTTGCACTTATATATAGTCAGGCGGGGAAAAAAACCCACTCGCCAATGCGGGAAAAAAACCCACCCCCAGTGTGGGCTTACCGGTATGAGCTATCTAGGTTTTTAATAGCCTATCTTGAAGAGCATCCAAAATAACCCTGGAGGGTGTATTATGGTAGCTCCCACTGCTTCCCTGAAAATTTTTTGGGACTTTGAAGTTTTTGGAAATTTTGGTCCGACCAAGTGCCGAAATTTGGCAAACTTTGCCGGGCCACCCTGAACTACTGGAAAGACTTAGACCAAAGCGGATTATATGCACCTGTAGGGCATCTGTTGCGCTTCATGATGATATATGTCACACTGCTCTGATCCCTCCGGTGCGACCTGGGGGTGACCTGGAGTTGGCGGGAAAAAACCCACGGCGGGAAAAAAACCCACTTTTCAAAATTAATTTTTTTCTAACCATTGACCGGAAAGGTCAAACCAATACATACATTTGTTTAATAGAGCCTATAGATTAAATTGGTATAGGTTTTACCTGGGTTCGTACTGTTATGAGTGGTCCAGGGGGTCTAAATCGGACACGGTGCCATTTCATGCCAAAATTTCAATTTTGACCAAAAATGCTTATTTTTGTCTTAAAATGGGTCTAGTTTGGCTCTAAATACAAGAAAAACACGTTTTCTACACGATAGGATGCTTAAACTGCCGAAAATAAACAATTTTAAAAAATTTCCAAAATTTGCCTATGTTTATGTGTTAAAGATACAACATTTTCAAATGACCATATGACCTCAATTTTAGTACAAAAACTAATATATTTTGATGCAGTTGTACTAAAAACAACCTGCTCCTTCATTTGGAATGGTTAGAAATGCTCCTGGCAGCTTGCCAAAAATTTTTTGGGGTGGGTTTTTTCCCGCATATGGGTTTTTTCCCGCATTGGGTTTTTTCCCGCCAGTTTGGGACAATTTTTCTCGCTAACGGCACACCCTAGAGAGGTGTTCTATAGCTCATAAGAAAGCTGACGACTAGGCCTAGCTACCTGTATAATCAGCATTTCGACATGTCAAACCATTAAAAAGTTCTGGCCAAAAATCTGAAAAGTGGGTTTTTTAGTAGTAGTAGCCAATCTTTTTTAAAACGTATTTCTTCTACGGTTTCGCGCTGCTTGAAATTAATATATGAAAAGATACAAAATTATTGCAAAGTAATGGAAAGAAATGGTAGATATCGAATTAAATTCTTCTGGATAATTAAAAGTTCAGAAACGTTAATTAATGCTTTACATAAACTTAATAAATCGACATATGCTAATTCAGTATATACTTACGATTTTACGGAAATGTACACTTCACTTGAACATGAAGTTATTATTAAAATATGGAAGAACTTTTAGACAAATTTATGGGCAATAGTATTATATCAGCTACTCCAAAAACGGCTTTTTGGACAAACAAAACAGATTCAACAAATGCTATTACAAAAGAAAAACTTTTAAGCTATATTAAATGCATTGTTCACAATACTTTTTTTCGCGTTGGTAACTTAGTTTTCCAGCAAAATATAGGCATACCAATGGGAACAGATTGTGCACCTTTTATTGTAAATCTTATTCTTTTTAACTGTGAATTTAATTATATGAAAACTGTTTTATACTCCAAAGATTGGAAATCTGCAAGCTTGTTATTAAATATTTTTCGTTACATGGACGATTTAACTGTGTTCAATGATAGAAATAAATTTGAAAGCATAATTTCAGACATGTATCCCATTTCCTTAACTTTAGTTCGTCAAAATGATAATCCTTTTTCAGCAGAGGTTCTTGATATTAATACTGAAATTATAGATAAACAATTTATTTTTAAGCCATTTGATAAAACAGAAAAATTTAATTTTAAAACTATAAAATTTCCTCATATTAATAGTAATTTTTCTACTGTACGTGCTTATATTATCTTTAGAAATGAATTAGACCGTCTGTGGAAATTATCCGAAAATGTTGACTTTTGGAAATATGCAGTTAATAATTTAATTCAAAAGTTATAGCCTAGAGGATATTCAATTACCAAACTCAAAAATGAAATAAACAATTTTAAATCGAAAAAAGTTCAGAATACGTTTAACATACTCCAGTCATTTCATATTTAAAATTTAAACCGAAAATTATTTTATAATGCCAACAGCTGTAAAATTTACTAAAATTATCTGTGTACTCACATTCACGTCACACATGGAACAGTACATATCCGCCCAGTTTCCCCATGCCAGGTGCGCACCTGGTGAGGCTGGGCGGTGAGACGCATGGGGCTATGGGCACTCATCTTTAGGATATGTACTTTAATTCCATGGCACATATTTGTATTTTTTAAATTGTAGCACATGTATGTACCTAATTTTTGTAATGCATAATATTTAATATAGAATGCACCTAAATCTGAGTTTAATTGTTGTCTTTTTGTGTTGGTTTATAATTATACCTGGTTCAACGGATAGCATGTATATATGATTTTAGTATATATACTCTATGAAACTGTTGTCACTTAGGGTTAACTTTAGTTTAACCTTTTATTTCTCTCCATTTTTTCCCGCCTTTTGACTTGATAGAACGAAAAAAAACACCAGTGCATCGAAGGAGCATAATTTTTTGACAGGCCTTCTGTCGCACAAAACTTTGCAAGGAACCAGTCAAATTTTGCTTCATAAACTGAAAATTTTTTGTGTGACGCGTTTTTAATACAAGAACGAACAAATATAACAAATATAATGTGCATTCTTAAATATATACCAAAAATAAAATGTAACACATGGTGCAATAGGGGGGTCTGGGGGGCGAAGCCCCCAGAAACGGTAAATATGTGGAAACAAATGAATGCGCATTGGAAAAAGTTCCGACCATTTGGTAAAATTTGTCCAAAATTTTGGTGTAACGTTACACAGTCGCCAAAATTTTTTTGCTATTTTCCAGAAAAAAGTGTGTAATTACACGCGTTTTTGAGCAAAAAAAAACACTGGTCCGGACCGGTCCAAAATGGCCAAATATCGATTTTTCCAAAAGTGGCCAAGTTTGGTATCAAATGAAAGCCCTTGGTGAGGCGAACATTTTTTGTCATTGGAGGACCCCTCCAAAGTGGCCCCAGCGGCCTGTGTCGCCCTGACCAGGGTCCGGACTGGTCAAAAATCGATTTTTTTAAAAATTTCCAACTTTGGTATCCAATGAAAGCCCTTTGTGAGGCGAACATTTTTCTCATTGGAGGACCCCTCCACAGTGATCCCAGCGGCCTGTGGCGCCCTGACCAGGGTCCGGACTGGTCAACAATCGATTTTTTAAAAAATTTCTAACTTTGGTATCAAATGAAAGCCCTTGGTGAGGCGAACATTTTTCTCATTGGAGAACCCCTCCAAAGTGGTCCCAGCGGCCTGTGGCGCCCTGACCAGGGTCCAAAAGAGTCAAAAATCGATTTTTCCAAAAGTGGCCATGTTTGGTATCAAATGAAAGCCCTTGGTGAGGCGAACATTTTTTTCTCATTGGAGGACCCCTCATGCTCTATTGCAAAACCGGTGTGTGCAGTGCAAAATTAAAAGAAAACAACTGATTAGTAGACAGAAAAGGTTAGCAAACAACGGTTAGTAGGATCCATCCATCCAGAATTCAGGCTCTTGAATTGTGTAGCAGGCCATGGAATCCAGTGAGGTGCAGAGGTGAAAAATAGAAGGAAACACTGAAAATACTACAGACACAGGCACGGCGCGAGAACATTCTACTCACAAGTTTTATTCTTGCTTAGTCAACTCAAACGTTTTAACTCTTTTCATTTAAAATTCCTATGTTGCGTGTCCTTCAGCAATATCTATCTTTTCGCATCAAAAATTAAAGACCTTCAGGCTGAATTCATCTCGTGTAAACTACAAAACAACAGTACAGCGAGTAACCATCTGGTGGGCAGGAGGTTGGTGGCAGCAAACAACTGAAAACACTGAAAAGAAACAAAATACGGAAAAACAACGTGTCATGATGGGCGTACGTAACAATAAGCAGTCGTATCTAGCTAGCGTAAGGGATCTATCGGTCCGACCAAAACTGGGTCGTAGCATCTGGGACAAGTACCTGCAAAGCTTATTGTTACCCAAACCAAACAGTCGTGTGTTAGTGCGTGCAACAAACATTCCAACAGAAGACGGGGCAAAAGGACAGAACTAAACAGAACCGATCGGTTAGGGGACGGGGATCTAGGGATCAGCTTTCATTTCTAGCTTTTCACGCTTCTAGCCAGTTCAAACACACGTTTTCAAAACAACAACTTCCAATTTTCGCAGGTCATTTTAACAATCTTCAAGAGTAATTAAGCTACATCAAATTAGGGACGGGAACCACAAAAGTAACGAAACAACTTAAAAGTCAACAGAAAGGATATCAGGCGGAATGAGGGGATGGGCGGTATGGGCATTAGCAAGCAACGAGTACACGTGCGGGGCGGCATGCCGGAGGAAAGACTGGCCACGCCCACGATAGGCGGGCAGCTCATGCAAAATCAAAACAGAATCACTCATGCACAGGCGGTTCGGACAACTGAGGTTAGCAGGGCGCAGCTGCTCAACATGCTTCAACAAAAGGGCCTTAGTTGGAAAAAAGTCAAACTGCAACCTAAGAGGGACAGGGTAAAAACGGAAAGGAACAGAAAAATAAGAAAACTTAAAACGCCAAAAACAGTGAACGCAGAGTGCCACACAACAAGAAACGACTTCCGGACCAAGCAGACTGGCCGGGCGGTAGGGACGAAGGAGACCGGCCGAAGCGGGTCCACAGTATACCTTCTGCGTGTGATAACAGATCTTAAGCTCAGGAGGGAGACAGGCAGATGCAAGTTGAGGGCCTTCCTGGGCTTCCGTCAGACACCATCGGCCATCCGGGCCGGGCACATGGAACAGGAACTGAAGGACAACGCGGGGCACTGGAGAGACAGAAGAAACAGATCGGTCAGAGGAACTCAGAACAAGGGGATCAAGCTGGTCATCAGGATCGGAGGACTCGGAACTGGTAGACTCAGAACAGAAATGACGGACAACCCAAGTGGAAGCACGGGCAGACATGATACTGTAACAAAAGAATAAAGGTATAGGGTGAGCTTTACGTTCATGAATAGGAACTCGTAAAATTAAACAGATTAGGACTACTCTGGACTAGGAGATTAGGATCTGCGTTACTGTTATCACTACCTAAGGATCTAAACTGAGAACTTGGGAATGAAAGGCAGTAAGATGGTTATTTGGGGTAAGTACTAACCCTACAGAAGTTATTGTATGTATGGTTAACAAGGATTACAGAATGTTAGGATAGTACAAAGGAAACTCATTGGGCATACGCATGCGAAAATCAAGAACATCAACAGGCAAAAGATCATGCAAAACTAAGGGAATATGGACAAGCAACATGCGTGCTTCTTCACACAAAAACTGCAAACCGTTGGTGTAAGACCAACCTTCTGATTCATGCAAAATAACAACATAAGGGGACTGACAACGGATATTGGGGCAACGGAAAATCCCACCTCCAGAAGATGAAATTAAACGACGTAAACGCAGTTTGTGTGGATCACGGGACAAGCGAATTTCGTCATGCACCGGAAAAACAGTAATAGGGACACCGAAAAAGTTTAAACTAGTACGCCACCAACACTCAACGCAAAGAAAGATACAGACTGGGCTAAATTAGGACTTTGTAGATGGACTCGCGTATTAACCTCAAAAAGATGCGACATACGGGGATCAGTGTAGATATCTACGGTGCCGGGCAACATTTTCAACCCATCCGGCAGAGAGTTGGGATCACGATACGGACCACGCATTTCAATAGGGCAATGCAACACAACAGGCAATTCTAGCTCATTTTCTCCTTCCAACTTTTCAGCAGTTTCAGAGTGCTCAATAATCAACTTTGGTGCCATAGCCTTTTCAATTCACTTCTCTGCAAAAATGTGAACAGTTCTGTATGAAACCATTTGTACTGTAAACGCGCATCATTAAAATTCTCTGCTTATTTCCCCACAAATATCCTAGCTAAGATTAGAGCATGCAACAGAGACTGGGTTAGGTAACAAGGAACATAACAATTATATCTAGGTAAACAAGGCAAACAAAAATAAAATAAAGCATTGCATTAACATATAGTTAGTATCATTGCATAACATTGCACAAACATTATCTACAAATCATTGCATAACAAGAATAAGTAAAAGAAAATGGTTTGTTTTTATTTTTTGGTTTTCAAGTTTATATTGCTTTTTATAGTTTTATTTATCGAATGTTACTTTTTCTAGGAAGCTTGTATGCTTTTTCAATATAATCTCTCTATACAAAAAATATTACATTAGGTATTCGTAGCTATACAGTTACTATAACGTTAGAACAATTATACCCATATTCTTTATCATTTTCTACGTAATTTTGTTTCTATTTTTTGGTATATTTTAGCAGCGTTTGTTTCTGAAGCCACAATCGGTAGCTGCTACCCGAGCGCTTCTAATGGGCGTAATGCCCGAGACCTAGGTATCTCTACGAATGCGTGCCTATACCGTCGGGAAGATGGTGAACTCGAGGTACTGTGCCCAACATGGAGCGGTCGGCACTCACATAAATCACTTCATAACCTGCGGTGTAGATGTAAACTACCGAGGTACAATGCCCATCATGGAGCAGTTTCAATTCAAGATCACAATCTAGATCATCGGCATAGATGTTACAACCGAGACCCCTAACATACATACAAATACAAATAGAACATTCGCCACAGAGAGATACTCAGACCCAACAAGTTTATAACAGTTCAAGGGCTATACAATTTTAGCGTGCAAAGCACGAGATTTCAGAAAATTATCATCTTTACAAAGCTCGTTTTTAAATACTCTTTTTACAAAACTTTACAAGTTTAACTATTTTACAAATCACAAGTTTGTTTAACGTCCAAGATTATTTCTCAGACGGCGGTTAGTCCCTGGAGGGACTTGCGGAACGCGTTAGGCGTTGAGACGCGCGAAACGGGTTCCTAAACAAAGGTGAAGGTCCTGAAAAAAGTGGACTCGTAGAGAAGATCTTACGCACATCAGGGTCCTTTGTAGACCGCGCGGGTTTGTTCTCCACGTCAGGTGAAGATTGGTTTGAATCACTGGTCAGTTCTCGATACAGTACTTTTGGCGGTTTACCGGTAGGCCATTTGCCATGATTTGGCTCCCTTACCGACAGAACAACCATGAAATGATCGCTATTGACGTTATACAGGTAAAGGATACATCGCTCATATTCGATATCTTTGCCTAGTAAGGCCTCAGGTTTGAAAAGTTGCCAAGCCCATTCTGGGCCGAATTTTGAATAGGACATGATGGGAGTTTGTAACCAGGCCGCGGCTAGAAACAGTTCGTCGTCAGTAGCGAATTCGGCGGTCTTTTTCACCCTCTTCTTAACCTCGGCCATTTGAGGAAACATGTTTTGGAAACGTTTTCGATGCTCGTACGTTGCTAAAAATTCATAAAGTTCATTTCGGATATCGGACCAAGAATCCTCTAACCCTGTCAGGGCAAGTGAAAGGGCGCGATAATAGCAATTACCATCTCCCAAAACGTCTAATACTTCGTAAGGCTCATATAGAGGCATATGTTGCATGAGCACAGGCAGTTTGTGTCGAACCCTAAATCCACGGAGAGCGGCAATTCTCTGTTGCCACCTATCATCAATGGGGTTGAAGAACTTTCTCCTATTGTAGTAGAGCAAGTCCTTTTCGGGCGATAGTGGCTCATCTGACAGATATTGGGGGGCGTCGCTAGCCTCAGTCTCGGAACTAGAGTCACCAGTTCTGAGAACAGGTCCCTTTCCTTTCGGCTGTTTTGGCGACAATGGTTTGCGGGCGAGGGGAGGTTCCGGGGTTACTCTTCCCTCAGTCGGCTTATTCTTATATTCTGCGGCAGCTTGTCGCAGACTACGCCTTCGAGCAGTAGGTGCCACCGGCGGTAATGACTTTGGCGCTTCGGCGGTATCCCTTTTTGCCTCGACAGGTTTCTTATCCTCCGACCGTGGAGGTGGAGGTAGGGCTCGCATTGGAACCTCAGGTTCCGAGTGTTCAGAAGAGACTTTGTCCTCATCGTGCTCGTGAATCGGCGCGGTAATGACACGAGGTTCCACGCACGGTTTCATGTTATTGAATTGCACATTGAGGCGCTTGGCCCGACGATTGCCGGCCGGGTAGACGGTAGCCACGCACCCAAAAATTTTCTCAATTCGGTACGGCCCAATATGTTTGTCTAAGAGTTTGTAAACCTGATCCCGCTTAGCTACGTTAGAGGCCTTAATCATGACCAGATCCCCAATTTGATAATTAGGCTCTACGGCTCGCTTATTGTACTGCTCATCCTGCACGCTTCTGGCAGCAGCAGCTTTCTCGCGGGCTAGAGACCAGGCCAGTTGTATGGCTTCTGTAGCCTCTCGTACATAATCGAATCCGGAATATTTGCGATCCGTGGGAATCGCCACGTTAGTCGCGCTGGGGAGGACAGGGTCCCAGGCGTGCAACAAGTAATGTGGGGTTTCCCCAGTCGTAGCATTAATGGAAGTGTTATACGCAAATTGACAGAAAGGAACCATGTTATCCCACTCAAGATGATTTTCCGAAACGGTGGCAAGCATGTCCAGTAAGGTGCGATGCCAACGTTCAATTTGCCCATTCGCGGCTGGGTGATATCGTGTGGTTTCAAGTTTGCGCGTCTGAACTAGGGAGCAAATTTCCTTATTAAGGTCGGCTACGAATTCCTTTCCTTGATCAGAAATCAAACTTTTTGGTGAACCGTACTGCAAGATGACGAATTCCAGAAAGGTTTGAGCTACAGTGTAGGCCTTCTTATTTTTAATGGGAATTGCTATGACATACTTGGAAAATGCGTCAATAAAACTGAGGACGTGTTTCATACCACTTTTAGAGGCTTTAGAAATGTCCATCAAGTCGCAGTGTACTCTTTCGAACGGTTCGAGTGCAGGCGGGGGGTGTCGCAGTAGAGCTCGCGGATTGCGCGGTGGTCCTTTTCGCTTCTGACAGCGTGGGCAAGACTGTATCCAATGCTTCACGTCTGTACGCATGCCGGGCCACCAAAAATGTTCCGAAAGCCTATAGAAGGTTTTATTCTGTCCCCCATGAGCGGCGTAGCGGCTATCGTGACATGCGGCTAATGCCTCTTCGCGTAACGCTTCAGGCACGGCCAAAACTTCCAAAGTAGTATTTCTAACTCTCTCAAGATGGACCAGTACACCCTCCCGGAGATCACAGTTTTCGGCCAGGGCAGCAATGCGCACGGCCTGGTTAAAATTACTGGGCAACTCATGGGTCTGCTTATACTTGATCACTTCCCCCAGTAACAGATCCTCCTGCTGCAGATCTTGCAACCTGTTCCATGACTTTGGATTCAGCGAAACGTTAGAGCTATCACGGACAGCTCGTTCGAAAACTTCGCCGAAATGAGCAGACGTAATACTCTTCCGCTGCGGTCGACCGGTTTCGGCCGAGACGAATTCGGGTCTCACTCTTTCCTCCCGTTCGGATTCGGTGTCGAGTTCACGACTTGGACCAGCTAGTGGTGCCGAATCTCCTGAAAGAGCCTCTGGTTCACTATCCGTCTTAGTCGGATCTCCCCTCGGCGGTAGACGCGGTTGCTTCTGCGGGGTGGGTACACTTTGCTCTGAATCGCTGGAATCGGAAGCCTGTGAAATTTTGGAAACTTTGGTTCTTACCGCGGCGGTACTTCTCTGTGCTCGACTCTTAGAGATTTTCGGAGTGATGGTGTCACGGGTGGGCCCTCGCTCGCGCTTGGCAACCACGGAGTTTATGTGTGCTACAAATTCCTCACTCTCCACCTGATGGAGAGCAACTCCCTTACGGTCGTTTTCCCCTTCATCCCCTTGATACCCTTTAGCAACATCCGCAAACAAGGGATTCCTTGATAACCCATCTGCGTTTCTCAGCTGCGGGTTGTTCCGGTGTTTAATTTCAAAATCGTATTCAGAAAAGGTCATTTGCCAGCGAGCAAGTCGAGAATTTCGCGGTGGGTGCTTCATAAGCCACCGGAGAGCCGAATGATCAGTGAATAAGGTGAACGGCGGTCCCCCGTAAAGATAGTGCCGAAAATGCTCGATCCCAAATTTCATAGCCAAACATTCCTTGTCATGGGTGGAGTAATTTCGCTCATATTTTTTCAGAGAGCGGGCAGCGTAGGCCACAGGGTGATACTTTCCGTCGTCTTGTTCCTGTGACAAGACGGCTCCTAACCCGAGATCGGAGGCGTCCGTATGTAGGACAAAACCCTTAGCTAGATCTGGATGGGTGAGTACCGGGGCTTCAACTAAACTTTTCTTCAGTAGGTCGAAAGCTTGCTGGTGGGTGTTATTCCAGACAAATCTAACTCCTTTCTTTTTTAACGAGTAAAGCGGAGCGGCCAGGTGAGCGAACCCCTTATAAATTTCGCGTAATATGCGCACATGCCAAGGAAACTTTCTACGTCCTTAATCTGCTTGGGCACGGCCAGGTCATGTATGGCCTGTATACGCTCCTTTAGCGGTTCTACCCCATTTTCGGAGATGATATGACCCAAGTAGGTGACGGATTCCTTAAGAAAGTGACACTTCTCAGGGTTCATTTTCAGGTCGGCGGCCCCCAAGCGATCGAAAACCTCCTGCATAATTTCAAGGTGCTCATCGAATGTTTTTGAAAATATCAGAATGTCATCAATGTAGATGATACACTTTTTCTACTGCAAGTCCCCCAAAATTCGTTCCATACATCGTTGGAAATTACCCGGCGCGCACTTAAGCCCAAAGGGCAAAACGTTATATTCAAACTGGCCGTGGAAGGTGTTAAAGCTTGCTTTTGCTTTAGACTCTTCGTCTAATTCAATTTGGTTGAACCCCTTGCTAAGATCGATAGTTGAGAAGAACTTTGCGCCTTTCAGGGAGGTCATGATATCATCAATTCGCGGTATGGGGTAGACGTCGGGGTCACTAATTTTATTGATCTTTCGAAAATCTACGCACAATCGAAGTTTGCCCCCAGGCTTGGGTACATAAATCATAGGCGAGCTCCAAGGGCTCGTAGAGGGTCTTATAAGCCCGTACTTCAACATCTCAGTTAACTCGTCGAGCAGGGGCTGTCTCAGGTGTACCGGAATCCGGTAGGGGGTTGCATAGATAGGCTTAGCTTCCCCCGTGTTGATGTGCGCTTGGAAAATAGTACATTTGCCGATATCAAATGAATGTTGCGAAAAACAGTTCAAATTTTCGTTTAACATGCCCAAAAATTGGCCACGCTCATGCTCAGATAGCTTAGTCTCATCAAAAGAGATCTTTCTCATAGGAGGGGGTAAGTCAGAGAGCAAACACGGTCTTATACCTCTGCAGGCCTTAACCTGGTGCGAGCAGTTTCCGGTAACCACGGGTCCCCGACCTCGAAAGTAACTTCCCAACTGAATAGCTTTACCCTCGGCGTTGCGAATTTTAGAGAAATGAGTTGCGCTTTTGCCCCTCCTCAGTTCCCGTTGGGGAACGACATTCCCGAGTGTGGTATTCTCGTGGACGACAATGTCGGTTCCGGTCTCGTTTCTCATAATGACAGGAATATACTGCTGTTCTAAGTTCACCATTGCGGGCAGAACCTGAAAAGTAGAGTGTGTGTTCTCAAATTTTTGTGTATCCGGCTCGAAAAGTCCCTCATAATTGAGTGGCTGTAAGCTCTCGACTAGTCCCGGGACAGCAACTTCTGCATAGGCAGGCACGGTAACTTTTCGCATAGCAGATACTCGAAACGCGGTCTCAGTCAAAGGCGCATGCTGGATAAGTTTAGCTTGCATGGGCGGGTGACTCGGCTTATTGAGGCTTAATTCCCCTTTTTGAAAATTCAGGCTGAACTCCTCGCCATGTTCGAGAATAAAATCGGTGCCAATCAAACAATCCTCCGCTAGTCCCTTAGGGACCAAGAAGGTGTGCATTATGCTGATTCCCGGCGTGTCGTAAAACCCTACAGGTACCCGTACTGCACACTTAAATTTAAGAGCTTGCCCGTTTACCCCTTCTGCGCGCGGAGCCTTGTCCAATGGCCTCACGGGCAACTTCAAAGATGGTACCAGTCCTTCGCTCATCAAACTGAGGTTTGCCCCTGTGTCCACCAAGGCCTGAACAGGTTGTTCGCTGACATTTACCAAGATCATGGGCAGTGGTCGGTGAGGAACGGTAAGGGCAACTTCTTCCTTATTCCTAACGGACCTACTCTGGTTGGCTATACCTATGAGATGCAAATCGAGTTGAGAATTCGTTGTGGGGGCCTGGAATGGTATGGTAACCCGATGACCTCGAGTGGAGGGCCAGGTAACGGTATGTTGTCCTAGATCAAGAGAGATCTCACCAGGGTAGGTGATCATGTAATCCGAACCCATCACACAGTCAACGGTCAGCTGATCTACTACCACAAACCTCCATCGGCGACTGGGGATCTGCCGCTCGGCTCCTTTAAAGAACACGGGCACTACGACGCTACCCTTAATTTCACACCTACTTCCATTGGCAGTACGAATATATCTGGTCGGTTCTAAAGGCTCTAAAGGTAACCCTAATCGCTCGGCCAACCCCCCAGACATAACAGAGACTAAAGCGCCGGTGTCAAAGAGGGCTTGTACCGGTTGTCCCAGGATCATAAGGCTGATAAAGAGGGGTATCGTCCTGACCATCAAGACAGAATGTGCATTCCCTGGCCTGCGGAAGTTACGTGAAGAAGCTCTGGCCGGAGTGCTGCCTCCCCGAGGATCTAGATCCACCTGGGGCCCTTTGCTAACTCTCTTGATGGGACTGGTGGCCATATCGGACTGTTCTGCGCTGGCCCGGCCCTTAATCCGGTCTTCCTCCGAATCTGTATTTTCCCTAGTATCCTGACGTGAAAATCGAACAATTCGGCAATCTGAACCCTTTCTATTTCCATGATGGAGGTCGATCAAGGGCGAGGTCCTGCTATCCTGACTGTCATCAGTCAACAGCTGGGCACTAGCATCCAACTCAGCACTATAATCAGACATGGAGGAGGCT